>CM031963.1:23615136-23735136 GCA_018749465.1 Paracanthobrama guichenoti | reverse complement strand
TATTATTTTATGTTAAAGTAAAAGAAAATATGAAAACAAATTTAAGTAAAGGTTAAATAAGTCGATAAGTAGCCTATCATTATTCAAGTAATAACGGTTATGCTTGCAGGCATTATTTGCAAAGTTCCCATGTGATTTGACACTGAAATATGCTCAAATTGTCACAGTATCTGCTGGAGAGGATCTGTTTGAGAATGATTACGCATTGAAATTCTTGGAAATGCTACACCCTCATTTCATCTTTAAAAAACGTACTGGTAATTTAAATTTGATGCAAACGTTTTGGGTTTAAAGTGTGATATGCACTTAAACAATAAGGAAAACTTGGCACATATAATATTTGAAAGAAGCCTGCACTTCATTTAGTTTTAAAACAATACAAATAAATCTGTTGCTGTTGTCACTTATGTGTTAATCAAGTCGTGATTCACACTTCCGTCATGTTTTTCCATCATCATACATAGGTCTTTGAACATGCTAAGGTTTGTCAATGTGATATTGTGACGCATATTTTATTCCGGGTGGGAACCGCTGAAACAAAGGCTTTTGTGTTGTTAAATTTGGAACTGATTTTAATTCTGGCTTAAAGGATTTTATTTTACAGCAATAAGACTTTATGGAGTCCTGAAGGGAAACTCAGAAGAGAGAAACAGGTCCAGTTTTGTTCCATTATCGGCCCAGCACTTCTGCTCTACTGTTTGGCAGAAATCCTCGCCGCCCCTCCTGCCTCTGACTTATGAGAAGTTGTGCAAAACAAGGAAGCTCATGAGTTGTTAATACTGAGTAGTATTTCTTGCAAGATTGCAAACTAAAACATGAAGTGTCATATTTCAGATGTCACTGCCAAGAGGGAAAGGAAAACCGCTGCAATACGTATGTTGACATTTGAGCTATATCGGATTTCAGGATGCCATAAACTTCCTGAGAAGCGTGGTTTTCCACCAGGTCAAGGTCAGTTTTAAACGAAAATTCAAGCAGACCGTCCCATAACTCGAAAACACCATTGCTATGTTTCTTTGTCCAGCCATTTCAGCCACTTCCTGTGGAATGTTCCCTCTCTCTGGCACTGCTGCCTATAGGGTTGTGTTTATTTTTTGTATGATATCATTTTCTCTGCCTAAATTAGTTTTAAACATACTTTAATATCCCACCTTGGGTTGTCTGTAAGCCTATTTTGCTCCTCTTTATGTTTTTAACAGATTTAAAATATTATGAAAGACACGTGGTTTAATAAATGCACAATTTCTGTGTTTAACATTATTGATTTATAGTTTTATAGGCAAAATGTATCAATACTGCATGGCTGATATTTCAAGACAAAACATTTTTTTAAATGAAAGCTGAAATTTTAGTATCATTACTTCAATCTTCATGACCCTTCAGAAATCATTGTAATGTGATGATTTGATGCTCAAAAACATTGCTGATTATTATCAATGTTGAAAATAGGTAATATTATAAATGCCTTTATCCTTGAAGAATAAAAGTATTAATTTCTTTAAACACATCTTAATGACCCAAATTAGATGGATGGACAGATGGAGATGACAGATAGATAGATAGATAGACAGACAGACAGTAGACAGATAGATAGACGGACAGACGAATGGATGTAGATGATAGACAGATGATCGATAGATAGATAGGTAGATAGATAGATAGATAGATAGATAGATAGATAATGGATGTAGATGATAGACAGATCAATAGACAGACTGACAGATAGATAGATAGATAGATAGATAGATAGATAGATAGATAGATAGATAGATAGATAGATAGATAGATAGATAGATGAGGATGGATGGCTGTAGATGATAGATAGATAGATAGATAGATAGATAGATAGATAGATAGATAGATAGATAGATAGATAGATAGATAGATAGATAGATAGATAGATAGATAGATAGATAGATAGATGATGGATAGATGAGATAGATAGATAGATAGATAGATAGATAGATAGATAGATAGATAGATAGATAGATAGATAGATAGATAGATAGATAGATAGATAGGATGGATGTAGATGATAGATAGATAGATAGATAGATAGATAGATAGATAGATAGATAGATAGATAGATAGATAGATAGATAGATAGATAGATAGATAGATAGATAGATAGATAGATAGATAGATAGATAGATAGATAGATAGATAGATAGATAGATAGATAGATAGATAGATAGATAGATAGATAGATAGATAGATAGATAGATAGATAGATAGATAGATAGATAGATAGATAGATAGATAGATGAGATGGATGGATGTAGATGATAGATAGTAGACAGACAGTAGACAGATAGATAGATAGATAGATGGATAGATGGATGTAGATGATAGACAGATGATCAATAGATAGATAGATAGACAGACAGACAGACAGATAGAGACAGATAGATGACGGACAGACGAATGGATGTAGATGATAGACAGATGATCAACAGATAGATAGATAGACAGACGGACGAATGGATGTAGATGATAGACAGATGATCAACAGACAGATAGATAGAGATAGACAGACGGACGAATGGATGTAGATGATAGACAGATGATCAATAGACAGACAGACAGACAGACAGATAGATAGATAGATAGATAGATAGATAGATAGATAGATAGATAGATAGATAGATAGATAGATAGATGATAGACAGATGACGGATGGATAGATAGAGATAGATAGATAGATAGATAGATAGATAGATAGAGATAGATAGATAGATAGATAGATAGATAGATAGATAGATAGATAGACGGATGGATGTAGATGATAGATAGATGAGTAGACAGACAGACAGATAGATAGATGGACGGATGGATGAATGGATGTAGATGATAGACAGATGATCAACAGACAGATAGATAGACAGACAGACAGACAGATAGTAGACAGATAGATAGATAGACAGATAGATGGATGTAGATGATAGACAGATGATCAACAGACAGATAGATAGATAGATAGATAGATAGATAGATAGATAGATAGATAGATAGATAGATAGATAGATAGATAGATAGACAGACAGACAGATAGATGGACGAATGGATGTAGATGATAGACAGATGATCAAGATAGATAGATAGATAGACAGACAGACAGACAGATAGTAGACAGATAGATAGACGGACAGACGAATGGATGTAGATGATAGACAGATGATCAACAGATAGATAGATAGACAGACAGACGGACGAATGGATGTAGATGATAGACAGATGATCAACAGACAGATAGATAGATAGACAGATAGATAGAATGGATGTAGATGATAGATAGATAGATCAATAGACAGACAGACAGATAGATAGATAGATAGATAGATAGATAGATAGATAGATAGATAGATAGATAGATAGATAGATAGATAGATAGATAGATAGATAGATAGATAGATAGATAGATAGATAGATAGATAGATAGATAGATAGATATGGATGTAGATGATAGATAGATAGTAGACAGACAGACAGATAGATGGGACGGATGGACGAATGGATGTAGATGATAGACAGATGATCAACAGACAGATAGATAGATAGACAGACAGACAGACGGACGAATGGATGTAGATGATAGACAGATGATAAATAGACAGATAGATAGATAGATAGATAGATAGATAGATAGATAGATAGATAGATAGATAGATAGATAGATAGATAGATAGATAGATAGATAGATAGATAGATAGATAGATAGATGGATGGATGGATGGATGTAGATGATAGATAGATAGTAGACTGACAGACGGACGGACAGAGAGATAGATAGATAGATGGATAGACGGATGGATTGATGTAGATGATAGATAGATAGTAGACAGACAGACAGATAGTAGACAGATAGATAGATAGACGGACGGACGGATGGACGAATGGATGTAGATGATAGACAGATGATCAACAGACAGATAGATAGACAGACAGATGGATCGAATGGATGTAGATGATAGACAGATGATCAATAGACAGACAGATAGATAGATAGATAGATAGATAGATAGATAGATAGATAGATAGATAGATAGATAGATAGATAGATAGATAGATAGATAGATAGATAGATAGATGGATGATGGATAGATGTAGATGATGGATGGATGTAGATGATAGATAGATAGATAGATAGATAGATAGATAGATAGATAGATAGATAGATAGATAGATATAGATAGATAGATAGATAGATAGATAGATAGATAGATAGATAGGATAGGATAGATAGATAGATAGATAGACAGACAGACAGACAGACAGACAGATAGATAGATGTTTTGATGTATAAAAAACTTTCAGTGTTGTTTAGCAGAGAATACAACAAGACCTTTTACCTTATGATTTTGGATCCACTTCTCATAAATACAATATTATGGCCTTTCCACCCACACTTTGAGAAACTGTCAGTCTGGCATGTGTAGAGGAAGACTTCAACTCTGCTGTGGGCAAACAGAGATATGCATGGAAGCATGTTCTGAAATGCAACCATCTGTGTGAAGACAAGCCAGAATACATAAGCAAAACAAAATGACACACACAAATAAATCCTGAATATTAAACGGCTGCACAGACAGTGAAGACATTTGTTCAAACAGGTGGTTTCCATCAAACACTCTCTTCAGGATTTCTAGCTTAATCTGAGGTAAAGTATACAGTCGTTTCTGATGTCCAGTTCATTTCTGTCTACAGTACATCTACTGTACAGTATATCCTGAGGCTCCTAGTAAAGTTTGATGGTTCAGGGAGTTTAAGATAATACTTGGCTGTACGGCAAAAAAAAAAAAAAGGCAATTTCCTGCTTTGGGATCTGGGCGGAGCTAAATTACCTGATTTGTGTGTCAGAATTTTTTATTTATTTATTATTTTGAGAATTTATACAATTAACAAGCCTCTTATGTATATTTCTCTATAATTTCTCTCTAACCCTGGGGCAAATAAAAATACATGACTTCCAATTCATAGTTTCTACCTTTTCCAAGCCATTGTGATACAACTCATTTGATAATATAGCATTTATTTAACCCTAATATAAAATATTCAAATCTATATGCCTCTGGTTAATTACTCTCAGCAGGGTAATTAACTCTTAAAGTTTAGGTTTTATTTCCATTGCTATTGTTTTTTTCCTCCACCCTATTTCCTTTAAAGAATACTATATTTAGCTCAATATGTTTGCCTGATTATCATTCTTAGAACCTGCCATTGGGTCCACAATCAAGTAGTCCCGCCTCCAAATCATCCCATTGGTCGAGCCAGTTTCCACATAATTAATACTTTGACAACACTGATTGTAAATGAGCTTATCATAGAGGTCAATCAAAAAGCTATGGAAGCTTGTTTCTGCCACAGAATAAATCATTTTAAAAGATAATTGCGACTTTATATCACGCAATTCTGAAAGTAAGAATTGAGATAAAAAGTCGCAATTACCTTTTTAATTTTTTATTCTGTGGTGGGAACAATCTTCCATAAAAAAACACAGTTATTACTATCATCAGATGTAAAAGTATACGCTGAAACAAGCCATTAGCATACATGCTTAAATATAACCTAGTTAGCATTGTTTTTACCTGATCTCTCTCTCGCCTTGTGAAAAGATGTAGCTACACTTTAGCCTACTTTTAAAAACCTTTTAGAAAATGAATATACTTTCAATACATATACTTAGTTGTGAACTGAATGTAATGTTTTTGGAGTCTTATTGCATGTTATTTACTATCAAATGAAATTTTATTATAATTTAAATTTATATTAAGTGCAAATATGCTAGTTGAACTTAAAGGAGAGTTCACCCAAAAATGAAAATTAGCCCATGATTTACTCACACTCAAGTCATCCTAGGTGTGTATGACATTCTTCTTTCAGAGAAACTGTCATCTGTAACTTCCGCTAACTTTCGTTCGCGTGTTCATGAGAGACTGGCGTTCTAGTGTATGACGTAGGACGCAGGTGTAGCGTAAGTTCTGGTGACGAACACGGAAGCGCAGAGGATAGAGCAAAACAACTTGGTTCTCGCGAGAGCTAGCATATTCTCACCAGAGCGTCCTACGTCATACGCTGGAACGTCAGTCTCTCGTGAACGCGCGTACGACAGTTAGCGGAAGTTACAGTTTGTAAAGTTTTAAATATGGATATTTTTCTTACACAAATGCATCTCTTCAGAAGGTCTTTATTAACTCCCTGGAGCCGTGTGGAGCAGTTATATGATGGATAGATCCACTTTTATGGACTTCAAAACAGAAACAGCCATTCACTGCCATTATAAAGCTTGAAAGAGCCAGGATATTCAACTCAGACTGTATTGGTCTGAAAGAAGAATGTCATACACACCTAGGATGACTTGAGGGTGAGTAAATCATGGGCTAATTTTCATTTTTGGGTGAACTATCCCTATAATAGTGCTTTTGACCCACTTTTAGCAAATGTAAAGTATAAAGTATATTAATAATATTAGTAATAATATTAAATATCACATTACTATTAAATTGATAAAGTGCTTAACATGTTACTTCAGTATGTTAGTAAACACCTCAAAATTAATGTAGGTTATTTAAAGCATGACAAAATATGGAAGAATTTAAAATGTGCTTTAAAGGTGCTGTATGTAAGTTTTTTTTGACTGTAGGCTACTAAAGCATAACAATACAATAATATGTTTGCAGATACTTAGAAAACATGCTGAGTTCACATATTCTCTCTGAAAAACAAATGCTGAAAACAAATGCAGTTATTTTTTTTGAAATGTGCGTTCCGTGTCGGAATGACTGTTTTTGTTTTTCAACAAACAAAAACAGGGGCCGGGGAAAACAATATCTTGAATTTGGACTGCAGTACCCATTACAACCACTAGCTGTCATTCTTACATACTGCACCTTTAAAGTAAAAAAAATAATTAAAACAATAATTGCAAGGTGCAAAGTGTACTTAAGTGTATTAAGAAAATGTAATTAAAGTGTAGGCCTTTTTAAAAATATACCTTTAAGATTTGAAGTACACATTCAATACAGTTAAGCACACTTCTTTTTCACAAGGGTGTATTTCACCTGAAATTGTTAATGTAGTCTTTTAAATTAGCCTTTTAACCGCAAAATGGCACAATGTGCTCACTGGTCACACAGATAAGACTTGTATGTTGACTGTGTAAAAGTATAGCTGTTAACATTCACAATGACTCAGTAGGAACCATGATGAGCTGTGGCAGCAGCTCAATATGTGAGATAACCTTTATCAGAAAAAGAGAAGCAGGAAATCAGGAAGCCCGGTCAACCTGTGTGAAATAATCTGTTCAAGCGAGTTTATTTCCATCACCGAATAAGAGTATGACTAAATATTAGCCACTGTTTATATCTGGCTATATATCATATGTAAAATTGACAAATTTATTGTTGGCGTATTTAGAGAATGTTGAAGCACATCCTGTCATACCTCAGAGAAACTGAAAGATAACTCGACTGACGAGAAAGCAGTTTCCCAGCCCACACCTGCAGAGTTTAGCACTCAAGCGCTGACAACAACAAAAAATGTTGGGGGCAACAGCGCCTCCGTGAGGTATTTTAAAGCCATGCAGTGTGAGGAAGAATGCCCCAGCTTCCTCTGTGTGTGTGTGTGTGTGTGTGTGTGTGTGTGTGTGTGTGTGTGTGTGTGTGTGTGTGTGTGTGTGTGTGTGTGTTCACTACTCGCTGCTCCTAATGTGTGTACTAACTTGGATGGGTTAAAATGTAGAGAAAAAAGTCTGAGTATGGGTTACGTCACTTGACCTAATTTTTATACTTGAAATATACCTTTCACCAGGGGTGTAGCACCAAATGTTGGGCCCCGTCACAGAACCAAGGGGTGGGCCCCTAACAACTATGTAATTTTGTCATTTTAATATTATGGATTATCAATATATATCCCCTCCCCTGTTTCTCAGTTCCACTATTACCCCCTGTCCGATGGCCCTGCCTTTCACTGTACTTTAACTCTTTCTCCGCAAGTGTTTTTTTCTCTGTGTGTGTGTGTGTGTGTGTGTGTGTGTGTGTGTGTGTGTGTGTGTGTGTGTGTGTGTGTGTGTGTGTGTGCTAAAAAGGGCATTTCGCTTTGCAAACTCCATATAACCAATTTTTTTTTAAATATTGCTGAAGCGCATACTTTCATGACTTTATTGTGTTTCGAGCATTATATATTTGAGCATTATATTGTCCGTATATTCAGAGCCATATTTGAAACAAGAAAAAATTATATATTATAGGCCTACTTCTTATAAAGCATATAATTGAATCCAATATACAATTCTTAATTTTATACATTACATTTATTACTTTTGTTATTTTATTACTATTTGATTTCTGTTACTTTTGTTATATATTAGTCCTGTCAAATCGATTAATCGCATCTAACAAAAATTGTTTGTATAATATATATTATATGTGTGTGTATGTATGTATACACACACACACACACACATATATAATTATTATTATGGTGTTTAGAGTTCATTTGTATAAAGCTTGTTGTGGATGAAATGAAAATAAGAATGATGGTATTATTATTATATTATTATTGAGATAATTAATAATGATATTGCTGTAGGTTTTTCCTCATCAAGAAATCAATTTATCATGAATCAAAATAATTAATTATATTTATGCAGTTATATAATCCTATATAATCAACATTGCATGTTGCCTTTTATTGCCATTCATTCATTCATTCACCAAAAGATGGCAAAATTCAGAAGATGGTGGCTCCAGGTCCTCAGACTGTATTTTAAAATCTTTTAAACATAATTAGGCGGGAAAATAGAAAATCAATATTGAGTTGCTTCAGATTCCCAGACCATCTACAGTGATCCGAATAAAAATGCAAGTGCAAATGCAAGAGGCTGTTAATGGTGGTGTGGCCTCCTGCTGTCCCATATCCTCTCAGGACTGATAGGGGACTGCAGCATTTGTTCTGCCACAAGATCATGCCTTCAACATCAATCAGTATTGTAAAGATTGTATTTGTTTGCTTCCCTCCCCTTAAGACATTAGAGCTAGCCAGTAATGTCATATTTGATATCAAATTAATTATTAAATAACTTTAAAAAAAATACTGTTATGAGGATGTTTTGCAGTTAAAGCCTAATACAGACCACAACTATGTTTCAATTCAGGTTTCTGGTGTCAGCAAGAGCAGGAAAAATGAAATTACACAGCCATTGTCTCGTGGAAATGATCACGTGCACACTCCCCCTGCTGGAGAACAAAATATAACTATTTTGCATTGTGTATTATATAAATATTTTAATATCTATTCTACATTTAATAACAGTCTCATCTAATAGTTTCAGCACACGACAACACTGGCCAACAAGACTAGTGTTTACAAGCGGAAAATGTACATTTTCAGAGGGAATTTCATGCATTGATATATCATAGACCACACGTAGCCTATAGCTACTATTTGGCTATTTAAAAAATGATAATAACAAAAAAATGTGAAATATTTCACGTCAGACTAGCAATGCGAATCTTTAGAGGGTTCACTGTTTATTTAATGTATTCGAAATGAGCTATTTTATTGAAGAACAGCACGCATGCTCTGTACTGTACATATAGATTTTGTCAAGAAATGCTGATTTCAAGGCTCCATATTGAAATTGTGTTGCATTTCGTGATCGCTGTTAGTCACTGGGTTACATTAAACAGCGAGCATGTTTCCACAGGCAAATTTTGTGTACAATGCATAACATATATTAAAGTTCTTTTGGCAAATGGAGTTAAGCCACACCTAGATCCTGCCCTATTTTCACAAAAAGGCACAAGCTTTTTCTTCAGCTACGTTTATGTGTGTGCCGGTGCTGTTAGTACCCGGCTGTGTAACTTGATAGGGGGCATCGAGAGGGATAAGGGAATGTTGAGTTGCAATGGAGCAGAGTACGATACAGGTAAACTGAATTACAACTTTAAACTGTTACTTTGTTGCAGCTCGAGGCGCTCGGCGCGCGAGCTCGAAATTCGCTTCTTTGTTTTTTTAAAAATTAATATTAAATTTTATAACCGCTGTTCCCGCGACACGTCGTAATATTTGAAGTTCGCTAAAATGCCGAATTGATTCCTATCCAATCAAGCCAACGAAGGCTTGAAAATATTGCCGAGAAACTTTTATTTGTTTTGAGCCGTATTTGAAATTTCATCGACGCTGTGTCGTTTTTTGTGTGGGACGATTTATTGTTATATCAAGAGCGCGTGCGTTTGATATTTCGATTTTTTTTTTTTTTTTTTTCTTTTCGTTAATGATTAATTTCTTTGTGTGTCGTGTTGACTACCTAGATTCTCCCTCTTTTGCCCCCCACCCCCACATTTCACATTTGCCCAAACAGATTTTAGTTTTAATTTCTTATTAAAAATACTAATACGAGCCCACGATTTTAAAGGGAAAGCTGCATTGTTTTTATTCACAATCTGTCGACACATTTTTTTTTTCGACGAAATCTCGCGAATATTAAGCATTATTTTTTTTTAAATGAAACTTTTAGGAAGAGGTAAACTTGATGGAGCTGCTGATTTTATTTGAGACTACGAAGTTTTTTCGTCAAGCTTAAGTTATTTGGTCGTTACACGAGCAGTGGTATTATTATTATTATTATTATTATTATTATTATTATTTAAAAATGTTGTGTTTAGCCACAATAACGTAATATCGTTCAGATTTTTCAATGCTTTTAATATGACTAAGAGATCATTCGTGTTGGCTAGACATGCTAGGCTATAGCAGTACATTTTTGTCATGATATATGAGACTTTTATGTATGTGGCAGTAGGAAGTTGGCTGAAATATGTTGTTTCGCATATTGAATGAATACCAGTGTTATTTAGTCTCCGAGAGCACCCGGATTGAGGATGTTGTTTATCACTGTTGTTATTGAAATGATATAAAATATAAACATTTTCAACTCTGATATGAGCCCTTTTTCATTATGCATGCTAATAAATGTAAACAATTTTGAGCTCAGCAAAAACGCCCAAGGTCATTTTGGTTATTGTCTTTCCAAATCTTTCTCAAGCTCTCTATGTGATTTTTGGATTTGGGATGATGCACTCAGTTTGGAGTACATAAAGTGAAAAGTTGACACTCGCAGACGTGTATTGTGGTTTAACTGTAAGACTAGTTCTCTTTTTTTACCAGTAGGCGCGCGACATGTGGACGCCGAATGTTGTGGCTTCTGATTGGTCAGTTTTTCGGTGAAAATGTGGGTTACCGGTGGGGTGGGGCGGGGGTGATTGACCCATGACTGTGTGTTACCTCCTGAACGCGTCCTGTGATTGACATGTTGAGTTAAAGTACCGAGAGCATGTCATGCTCAGGCCACGTTCAAGAGGCAATACAATGTTACTATGGCAAACAGATGACATGCAATGCTGTGCATGTGCGAATTATGTCCCTTTACAAAACACATAAGGGTAAATGATACAATTTCCATGTGCATATTGCGTTATATAGGCCTATGTTATTTTAATGTAGAAGCCAATAACACATTAATGACAACGAAAACACAAAGGTTGCCTATAGATTTAAAATCTTACAGTGCTATAAGAGCTTATTTCTTTATACTGCTCTGTTTGAAAATGGTCTGTAGTGCTCAAATACTTTTATAGTTTAAGTTCAGATATTAACAACAGATTATACATTTTATCATAGTTAAAAATATAGATTGTTATCCATACATGCACTGCCCTATTATCAAATAATTTTGTTTCAGATAAGTGGATTCCCATTAGCCTTCTGCATTATGTATCGCTTTAACTGTTTTATGTTTTTATTATTTATTTTAAAGCTCTTTTAGTATGCTAATACAATAACATTCTATTTTGATAAGATATTAAAACAACAAAACATTTTACTACATGTTATTATGTTACAATATTAATATTAAAATACAATATTATACATTCATGCTTTTAACCAAAAATGTGAATTATCTTCTGTATGTTGAAGAGAAAGGCAATCTTCATATGAATATACATATTTCTTTGAATAACTTATGTTTTTATGATATTCAATATATATATATATATATGTATGTATGTATGTATGTATATATATATACATATATATACATACATACATGCATACATGCACACACATTTTGATCTATTATCAAATGAGTTTATTTAGTTTCAGATAAATTAATTCTCATTAGTCTTTTGCATTTATTCATAGCTGTGTTTTATTTGTTTGGTTTATGTTTTTATTTATTTTTTTAAACTCTTAGTATGCTAATACAATAACCTTTTAAATAAGATATTACAAGAACAATAACACTAGTATTAAAACATGTTGATGTTATTAAAATAATTTAAAATGTATAATAGCGTTTTAATATATCATTCATGTTTTTGACCAAAAATATGTAATATCAACTGAATGTACCAAACTTCATATGTATATTCATATTTCATTGAATAATTTGTTTTTGTGATATTCAGTGTCGCCTCTCGTTTATTGTCCATTGGATCTATTATCAAATTAATTCATTATGTTTCAGATAAATTCATTCTTATTAGGCTTTTGCATTATTTATAGCTTTATTAAGTGTTTTGTTTGTTTTATGTATTTATATTTCTAAACTTTTAATATGCTAATACAATAACCTTTTAAATAAGATTACAACAACAATACTAGTATTAAAACATTCTAATGTTATTAAAATAATTTAAATTGATATATTTAAACGCACTATTATACATTTATGCTTTTTGACCAAAAATACGTAACTGAATTCTTCCGTATGTTGTAGATAAATGAACCGATCTTCATATGTATATACATATTTCTTTGAATGTCACAAACAAAACCATAAAATATTTGGTGTAGCCTCCACATTTATTGTCCATTTTTAGTTACAGAATGTACCTCCGGCACATTTTTATATTTGATAGCAGAAAACCACATTTTGGCCAACATCTCTGTGGAATTTTTATGTTTTACTTTCTGCAACTCAAATAATAAAAATCTTTGTGTTTTTCCATTGCTATCAGGCCATTCCTAAGTAGATTAATACATTGGAATGTGTTTTCAACCATGGAAACTTTACCAAACAGTTCTGAGTAGGTTACGTGAGAATTAGTCATTTTAGTATAGTATGTTTTGTTGGGAGTTTTTGTCTTGGATTTGAGCAGAAATACTGATAGAAGAAAACGCATTCAATATTTTCTGTCTTAACGCTCAGCTGATTTGAGAAGACAGCAATGCTTGCTGCTCAGACAGATAATTTGAATCATGTGAAGGGTGTTTGCATATGTGTGTATTTGAGCTTTGTATGCATAAGTTTTCTTCTAGAGCTCTGACTCTTATGAAGTGTTTGTGTAATGACAGCACTTCTATTTGCTTAAAATATCTGCACCGGAGCAAATTCCAAATGGAATGTATGAATTAATAAGTTGTTTTTTAACCACAGACTGCTTGTGAACTCGTGTAACTTATAATTTTGTGCTCTGACTCATTAAAGGGACAGTTCACCCAAAAATAAAACTTCTGTCATTCGCTCAGCCTCAAGTTGTTCCAACCCTGTGTGAGTTTCTTTCTTCTGCTGAGCACAAAAGATATTTTGAAGAATATGGATAACCAAACAGTTTATGGACCCCGTTGACTTCAATAGTATTTTTTTCTCTCTCTCTATACAATGGATGTCAATGAGGCCCATAAACTGTTTAGTGCTTGTATTCTTCAAAATATCTTCTTTTGTGTTCAGCAGAAGAAAGAAATTCATACAAGTTTGGAACAACTTGAGGGTGACTATATGACAGCAGTTTTATTTTTGTGAGAACTGTCTCTTTAAGGCTGAAGGTATTAAAGATGTTTTTTCAGCCTTATGTGGGTGACTTGATTTTGCTGTTGTCATATGTGCATTCAGACATGTGTTTATTCCCTAACCTGTTTGCTTTTGTGCGCTCTTGTGTTAATCAGTGGTTAGGTGCTCCTAGCTGCCTTCGAGGCTCCTTTGCCTTTTATAAGTCAGTGGGCTGCAAGCATGAATCCGGGGGTCCGACTCAGGTCTGGAAGCTTGGGGAGTTCTACTTCATGCGCTGTGGCCCTCAGGAGCCTGTGTGTATAGCGGAGGTCACATTGCTGTGGGAAGATCAGACGCAGCGCCACCTGCTGGCCAGTTCTAGACTCTACTTCTTACCTGAGGACACGCCGAAGGGCAGAGCAGTGGAGCATGGAGAGGTGAGAGATGGGGGAAGCGACATAAATAACCTGTGGCTAAGGGGAAAGAGTGCATGAGCACCACAGTTATGCTCACATATTATCATTTTGAAGGTATATAGTAATATTTAACATATCTTGAAGTTGTGTGTTTATGTTACGGGATGTATAAATCTCTGAAAATGGTGCCCACTGTAGTAGACAAAAGTTTTTTTAAAAGCTGTTTTGGAACACATGATCCATTAGAAATCATTCTAATATGATTTGTTGCTCAAGAAACATTTATGATTATTATCAATGTTGAAACAGTTGTGTAAAAAAATAAATATATATATATATATATATTTTTTTTACACAACTGTTTCAACATTCTCTTTGAATAGAAAGAACAGCTTTTATTTGAAATGGAAAGCTTTTGTAACATTATACACTACTGTTTAAAAGTTTGGGGTCCGTAACAATTGTTTTTATTTAAAGAAATTAACTTTTTATTCATGCATTAAATTTATCAAAGTGAGAGTAAAGACATTTATAATGCTACAAAATGTCCTATTTCAAATAAATGCTGTTCTTCTTAACTTTCTAGTCATCAATGAATTCTGGAGAAAAAAAGTGTTCACCTGTTTTTAACATTGATGATAATCATAAATGTTTCTTGAGCAGCAAATCATCATATCCGAATGATTTCTGAAAGATCATGTGACTCTGAAGACTGGAGTAATGATGCTGAAAATTCAGCTTTGCCATCACAGAAATAAATTATATTTTAAAATATATTCAAATAGAAAACAGTTTTTTCTATTTGAACATCACAGCGTTGTTTCTTATGTTTCCAGTAGTAACTATGTATTGTGTCTTGAATCACAGCATGACATGAGCATGACATATAAAAGAGAAAATAAAAGCAAATCCCTCTTTCTGTTGTATACAATTGGAAAAACTGCTGTTAAAAGATTTAACTAGCAATATTTTTAGTAAAAGTGATTTAAGCACTCTAATCACTCCAAGCATAAAATTATGAGTTTTTGAATTGGTCATGAACATAAACTAGTGCTTTTATAGTTTATTTTGGACAATCCAGCCATATGCTAAACAAAACTCCTCTGAAATGGAAAGGTACTCCTTCATTTGCTGTATGAAGTAGTCATGGCTAAACTAGATGCCATTTTAAACATGTTCCTTGTAATGTTTTGACCCATTTTGTAAGAAAATAAATGAGTAAGGAGAAATACTAAAGCTCAGAGTTTTCATTGTAAACAATTTAATGCGAGAATGTCGCAGAGATAAGCATCTAAATGTCAACTGGGCTTTTACCCTTTTACCTTATTTATTTATTTATTTATTTATTTATTTTTTATTTTTTTAAAGCAGTTTGAGCTGGTTGTTTTTGCCTGAGGTGACAAGTCTCTTATTGTTAACTAGTATAACGTAGGAAAAAGGGAGAGGCTTCTCTCTAGCATTCACTAAAGGTGTTAAAATATCTGTGCATCAATGAAAACCCAGTCCTGCCTGTAAGCTCATGTGAATGTATGAGACGCGCCGTTTCGTGCTGTAGACGTTTACTTGGTGTTTTCTATGCGTTTCTTTGCGCAGGATGAAGTCCTTGCTGTATCAAAAAAGGTTGTAGTCAGAGTGGAGGATCTGGTGAAGTGGACTTGTCAGGAACCGCCACAGTGGAAGCGCAGCAGTCGAATCATTCATGGGCCTCTGATGTCTGATGGGTCACAAGATGCTAGTTCTCCACAGGAAGGAAAAACGGAGAGTGGCGGTGAGTAATGAAATCCTGAACTCTTTTTCTTTACTCAAGGGGAAAAGACAGTCTAAAAAGTAGGGGAGACCCAATTCTAAAATTTATCAGGGTCCTGCTTTATATTAGGTGTCTTTAAACTAATATTACAAAAAAATTAATAGAGGGCATCAACGTTACTTTCCTGCCGGAACACGCCCCCTCATCAGGGAATGAGTGGCAGAAGAGCTGCTGCGTGACTGGATTTAATAGGGGAAAACATGAGTAAAACAAACAATTATCAGTTTAAACTAAAGGTTGGACTTTATATAGTGTTCCTTACAACTTCCCAAAGATCCAGTGATCCATGGATATTGACATGCAGCCAGGAGTCGTGTTTTCCTGACATTTATATGAGCCAGATTTTGATACATGAATACATAAATATTTATTGCTGTCAGTCATCACAATTTCGAGAGTGTGTCCCGCATGTACAGTCATGTGAAAATGTTAGGACACCCTATTGAATTTCATGGTTTTCTGTATCAGGACCTAATAAAAAAATCATCTAGTGCTTGGCAGGTCTTAAGATTTGGAAAATAAAACCTCAGGTGAACAACACATGACATATCACACAGTGTCATTATTTATTTAGCAAAAATACAGTCAAGATGTTGACCTTTTTTTTTTTTTTTTTTTTTTTTTTTTTTTTTTTTTTTTTTTTTGTGTGGTTTTCGCGGCATTCACGCTGAACCAGTGAACTCAGTCCGCAGAACCGCAGTCACTCCGGCCGACAGTGACGTCACGTGCATACCCTCTATTGTTCGGTACAATGCTCAGTTGCAATGCTCATTCTATTGCAGAATACTTGCTGCTATTGAGGTGGGATGACCCATTCAGTTTAGCACAGGTTTGGTGTTATGGGTAGGTTTAAGGGTGGGCTAAAGTGTAATGGATGGGTCAACGGTGTATTTATAGGTTTAATTACAGCTACAGGTTTTTTTTTTACAATGCAAAAACATGTTTTCACACAAGTGCATTTGATTAATATTAATGTTACTACGTAGTAGTTAAAGACTTAATGTAAAGTTTGTTCTTTTATCAGCTTGGCTTATGAATATTAATTAAATATTGTTTTGTAATTAATATTCAACAGGCCCAGGTGTCATACCTTATTTGCTGAGAGGCAGATATGCATGAATAGACTTATTTTTGTACACATTTTGTTTAGTCTTGATGAAGAGTTAGTGACCTTTACATTTGTTTTTGTTTTTTTTTAATTCAAAATGTATGTTGTATTCAGTATTGTATTAATTATTATTTATGTACTATTATAATATTATTTATGTACTATTATAGTATTTATTAATATTTTGAATTGGCATATATATAAAAAATAGCTTAGTTGAAGTATTATGGCAGTTAGTTGCCAAAGCAACATTTCTTATTTAAGTTGTTTTTATTATATAATTTTTTTTTTTCATTAAAGTTTGTTTTATTTTAGCTTTTTCAATTAATGAAAACTATTTGTAATAGTTGTAGTTTTTATTAATGACAGCAAAATCGCAAAGTATGTCTTGCCTTATTTTCTTATGAAACTTGCATTGTTTGAGTTAGGCTTTTGTCAGGAAGTGAATGAAGAGGAAGGCTTATGAAATTGTCCATTGTGTCTGTTTTTCAGCCTAAAGCCAACTGAACACACATCACATTATAGTTAACTGTAAGTAAGAGTCAAATGTGTAAATAGGAACTTCCCAGGAGGACTTGTAAGCAGCATTTTGTGAGATTGTGATAGAACAGAAATTACATTTAAAAGTTTACTTTTTTCAAATATAAAATGGAGCACTACTTTTAATTTTAAGGGGGGGCACGAACGTGAATAATTCACAGATTATTGTGGTTCAACTTACAAAGATGTAAGAACCCTGGAGTGTGATAATGTAGTTGAGCCCAGGGATTGTAGCTGATATTGATATTTATTGATGGTTATATATTCTTAATTTTTTTGTTGTTGTTTTTTGCACTTGAGCATTGAAGCAGATGTGAGGGTGTTGTTGACACTGTTACTGGTCATTATTTGAATGTAGCTTAATATATGTACTGACACTTGTTTTGTGTTCTCTTTCAGATGAGTCTCTAGAAGTACAGCAGAAGGTGAAGGTTCTCAGTTACCCCCAATACTGCCGCTTTCGTTCTCTTCAAAGACGTGTGCCGGATCAGGCTAGCTGCTCTGGTCTGCAGGACCCTCATCTGCTGGCTCTGGGGGGAATAAAAGTGGCCCTCCAAAACACACGAGTCCTCTACTGTCGGGATACCTTCAACCACCCTACTCTAGACAGCAATGCTAGCATACTGACACAGCTTGGTGAGTAACACACTCTTGTTGGATTGTGACGTTATTCATTAGGGCTAGGTTACAAATATTGATTTTTTTTTTTTTTTTTTTTTAAATCGATTCTCATATTAATGACCCGATATTGATTTGTAAATCCCAAGAATCGATCTTTTAGTTTATGCTGTTTTCAGTTGATGAATGAACAAAGCACTTTAGAAATAAGCTTTGTGCTTTGTTACTTCTGATATGAAACAAAACAAATGTAATTACGAAATTCAAACACTTAATATGGCACGGCAGATTGCTGTAACGCCTCAGTTCAAGCAGAGTGGCAGCACCAAGCGCAACATGAACCGATCACCTCTTCCACTTTATAACATAAACATGAATGAACATCCCTATTTGGTCGTTACCAAGTCGTTACTTTAATTTTAAAAACGGAACGATACCAGCCTTTCTGCTGTACTGGTAGTACCGAGCACCAAGTCAATCTGTTACCCATTGATAGATGGCTGCTTTCAAACGCTTCCATGCATATTTGGTAAGATCGTCAAAGGTTTCTATGTGTTTTTTCTAAACTACAATGTGTTTTTGTTGTATTGAGGTTTTTTGCCAATCACATACATGTTTGTTGAGTGTGTGGGCTTAGTCAGAGAGTTTGCACAGTGTGCAATTACCAAATTATAAATACGCTGTAAATAAGAGATTCATTGTGCAATATAGACTGCAGTGTAGAGTTTTCTCTCAGTCAATGAGCTTGCGCTGTGGCTGAACTGGAGTGATATCAGTTTCACTGATTATAAAGGGCGTGCTCTTTGCTCGCTTTCTGTACATAACCCATTCCTAATTTTTCATGCTGCTAAATACACACTGCAAAGTTTCGAGAGTGACAACCATATTAAAATACGGACTGAATTTAAAATTGGGATGTTTGACGACAAATGGTACAAAAAAAAAAATTCTGGTATGTTTAAAGAAAGAAGAACAGAACAAGTGGCAGCTCTATTTTATGTAATTCATTCACATACATTTTTAACTAGAAAGGAGTGTGTTAAATATTGTTTTATTTTGTACTTTATTAACATTGTGAAAAGTGGAATTTCACTTGTGGTGTTCACATAGAAAACCCTATTATGTACCATGTATTCTCTTATTTGAATTTTATGGGACTGCTCACTTTGTTTTGTAAAATGATTTTGCATTTTATGACCAAAAAAAGTGAAGTACTGTTGCCTAAAGATGCTATATGTTTCTGTCCCAGGATGTTCCTCCCTCAGTCTGAAGGGGAGACCTCGTAAAAGAAAGGGCCTGGATGGCAAAGGATATGATCAGCAAAACAATAACCATTTATCAGAGTCATGGATGGAAAGAATGAAGGTATGCTGTGGAGTTTGCATCTCAATTTGATGTATAGACATGTTTATGAATACCGGTCTGATGGCTAAACAGGATGTTTTAAGATTTTGAACAAATAGTGAATACTGTGTCACTGAGTGCTTCCTGTTTTGTTTTAACTTTGATGTCTTGACTTCCTTTCACCCCATTTGTGTCGTCTTCTGCATGGCACTGTTTGCCAGTTTTATCATAATTTTAGTGTTTTAAAAAAAAAAAAACTTGGGTAAAAATGTATATTATATTTTATGAAAGAGTTAAAAGCCATTTACTAAACAAACCAGATCACAGATGAATCATAATATTACTACAATTGATTCAAAGCAAAAATGGAAATGGGAGGGAAAAAGAAAAAAGGCTGAGTTTCAGTATGGCAGCTACTTTTATGTAATCAAATCTGTTTAAAAATACATAAATACAAGCACATACCATTAAAATAACTTACTTGAGCAAACTTTTTCCATGCTCTAACTAAAATATTGAATATTAACTTTTGTAAGTTGAGTTGCTAGTTAAGGCCCCGATATACTCACATTTTTGTTTTTTTTCTTTCTTCGCTCTTCAGTTGGGGGTAAAAGTCAAGTCAGCTTTATTTATATAGAGCTTTATTTATCAAAGCAGCTTCAAAAATCAAAGCGTGTTAACAGGTTCTGTAAAACAAAGTTCGAAATACATGAGCTATTAGCGAACATTCGACACCGCCCACACTGCTGAGAGCGACGGTTAGATGATTATGTAAATGTAACGCACGTTTTTCTCTTGAGCGACTCGAAAGTGCTTGCGACTCTCTACACCAAACAGTCTGTGCAGCATGGTTTTTAAAAACATTTTTTTTAAATATTTGGTGTAAGATTTTCTTGGGCAGTGTGGACAGAGCCTGAAAGCGTGTCTCACGCCAAATGTATGAGAGTTGGCAACACTGAGTTATCCAGTGTTAGCTAACATAGGCTATCCAGCTAGCTAGCTAGCCTGCAAAACTTCAGAATATCAGAATAAATTCAAATTACAATTGCCCCCCTGTTCTCACGCTGTGAAAACTACATTGTGGCGCAATGAGGACCCTAACGATGCACCAGCAGACAAGGCAGAGCAGGTTACTTTTGGTATGAAGTCTCAGCTTTCAATTATTATTTTTTTATTTATCTATTTTTTTAATTCAAACATTAAATACCATTTTGTGGCTCTTTAATCTATGTTAAAGATCTCTGTAGCACCTTAGTTCAAGTGTCATGTGAACCAATCATCTCTTCCTACAAGCTATAGCACGAAATAAAACATGAATGAACATCAGAAGGTATGTTGTTTCAACTGTGCAAAGACGTCAACACACAAGATTTTTCAAATCTACTAACTCTCCTCTCTGGTTTGTTTCTCGGACAAAATGGCAGATTTGGTGTTATGACTAGTCAGATCACCTGTCAATGAGGCGAAGGGTTACAGATTACAAGTTACCCTGTTTAAGTAGTGTAGCCATTTCAATTACTTTATTGAAGTAATGTAACTGATTTACATTTTGATTGTTTATACATTTCTAATGAATCTTTTCAACTGTTCATCATTTTCAAACATTTAAACCAGGCGGGCTTAACCTTACAGTAGTACTTAAAGGAACACGCTGACTTTTTGGGACTTTAGCTTATTCACCATATCCCCCAGAATTAGAGGAAAGTCCATACATACCATTCTCATCTCTGTGCATCCCATAACTCTGTCTGACGCACCTACCGCTAGCCTAGCTTAGCACAAAGACTGGAGGTAAACGGCTTCAGCTAGCCTACTGCTCAATAAGTGACAAAATAACGCCAACATTTTCCTATTTACATGTTGTGATGTGTATAGTCACATCGTGTACGAAGACTGACGGAAAATGAAAAGTTGTGAATTTTTTTTTTTTTTTTTCCTAGACCAATATGGCTAGGGACTAGTCTCTCATTCTTGTGTAAAGATCAAGGAACTTCACTGCCTTACCATGGGTGCAGCGGTGCAATGATATCACGCAGTGCCTGAAAATCTGAAAGTCCCCAGCACGCTCTCTGTGTAAGCAGGTTGTCACGTTGGTTATTTGACTGAAGTTATATTTTCAGGTGCTGCATAATATCTTTGTGCCACTGCACCCATGGTAAGGCAGCATAGTTCCTTGATCATTACACAAGAATGAGAGAATAGTCCCTAGCCATATCGTCTAGAAAAAAAACTTTTCATTTTCCGTCAGTCTTAGTACACGATGTCACTATACACATCACAACATGTAAATAGGAAAATGTTGGCGTTATTTTGTCACTTATTTAGCCGTTTACCTCCAGTCTTTGTGCTAAGCTAGGCTAGCAGTGGGTGCGTCAGATAGAATTATTGGATGCACAGAGATAAAAATGGTATAGACTTGTCTAACTCTGGGGGATAAGGTGAATAACCCAAATTGTCCCAAAAAGTCGGTGTGTTCCTTTAACACTGATTTACTGTCAGACTTTCAAAATCCTTAAATCACCTGAATTAAGATTCTGTGTGTGGTTAGTATGCTACAATGCTAAAATAACTATAATATTAGATCTGACATGGTTACCAACTTTATTCAAGGAGGAAAAAATGTTAGCTATACATTTTCTGTCAAAGGGTTCATAAATAGAAGTGTGGCCATTAAAGATGTCTTTAGCTAGCAGGCAGCAGAGTAGCTAACTTGTTATGAATGGGATTAACATCGTTAAGCGGGAGAATGCCTTTCTTACTTTATTTAATGACTGCTTACAGTTAACTGTAGGCCAAGTTGCCATACCTGCAGATCAGATTTGACATTGAAACCTTTGATGTTGATGGCATTTTATAGTTGGCAAACATATTTTTTGAACTGTTATATTTGCACCCTTTTCTGATTTCTGGATTAAATAATTTTTTAATTTTCCAGCACTGGAATGCATTTATCACTCGCCATGTTGGCAACTCTGACAGGTTTAAGCTTAAAGCTTGATGTCGATTTGTTGTAGCTACTTGACGTGGTGCATTGCAAATTCAAACGAGAGCCAATCAAAAGCATCAGAATGGCATCGCTTTACTAAACAGCCTTTAAATGGCAGGAAGCATCGTGCACATCAAAAACAGGCAAAGCAACAAATTAATATCATTTAACGTCCTAGCTTTTTACAGGAAATATTCTGATGTAACCACCTCTGTATTCGTTAACATTAACAAGTAACTGTACTTTAATTTACACTTTTTTTTTTTTTTTTTTCAATAACCGTTACAGATTACAGTTACATTTATTTTGTAATTAAATTGCATAAACAATTGCATAACGGTCACATTTACCATTTACACATTTTTGCTTGAATTTTCTGGATTCAAAATCCAGACATTTCAATAAAAATTCAGTGGAATTTCACGTGAGAGCAAAACATTTACCCATGCAGAAGTTCAAGTTGACCAGCAGAAAGCTGCTTGGTCTGAGTGACTTCTATGTGAGCTGTGCTTCATACAACACTACACTATTAATAGACAATGGACCTTTTTTGCTCACAAAATGTTGCTAATGTGAACATGCCTAAATGTTTCACTCTGTTGCTATTTATCAGTTACTGAAGGAAAGATCTTCTAATGTGTTGTAACTTTTTGTCCTGTAGGAGAATGTGATGGGCAGTGTGGAGATGCATTGGGATGGTAACTGGCTCCCACATCCAGAAGAGCAGCTCTTCCTGGATCAGCTATATATCTTTATGGAGCGGAGGGGTTCCCCTATAAGCAAAGTTCCCAACCTGGGTTTCAAAAAGAGTATGCACCATTCACTTACTAGAATAACTTCTGTGTAGTTTTTTTTTCTCTACCGTAACTCATTAATTAACCAAGCTGTTTTCCTATTTGCCCACAGTTGACCTTTTCCTCATGTATTCAGTAGTAAAAAGACTGGGGGGATATGAGAGGGTAAGTTTGTCATGTCGTTTCATTACTTGGCCCTGATGAGTAAGCTGTAATCCATCATAACGGAATGAAAGAGTTAGCGGTGAGCTCAGTAGTGTGAGTCAGAACAATTGTCCTCCCCATCGCCTGCAGGTGACATCGCACCGTTTGTGGAAGACCGTGTACAATGAGTTGGGTGGAAGCCCAGGCAGCACCAGCGCTGCCACCTGCACAAGGAGGCATTATGAAAGGTGAGCATGAAGCTCTGATTACAGCAACAATTAATTCCCGCTGCTTCAGAGGGCTTTGCTCAACTAACTGAATGCCCATTTTCTCTTTCAATCAAATTCTAGGCTGATGCTCCCATATGAACTGTATGTAAGGGGAGAAAACCCAGATCTTGGCAAGCCCAGAGCTACATCTGTCTCACCCACTACCATCAAAAAGACTGTACGGGGTAGAGGGGTGTCAAACAGCCCAAAAAAGAATGCTGTTACAAACCAGGTGAGGGTTTTATTTTCTATAGCACAAGAAAAGGAAATGCTGACCCTTTTTTTGTTCGGTATATGTAAGATCTCTCAATAAGATGGGCTAAACATAAGGTTTAGTTCATATTAGGGGCTTTCGCCCCTGGGTAGTTCTAGGAACTAGCCACCATGGTGGTTCCCCTTGGGCCGTTTTCCTGGTTGCATTTGCACTGCCAGTAGGAACTCTGAAGTGACGTAAGCCGCGCTTGTTGTTGTGACTTTTATTTTGGCAGCGCAGTGGACTTTTTTTATTTTGACTGCGCTGAGAATGTCGCATTCTAAGGCCCTGATCAGACAGAACGCACTTTTCAGGTTTGAAAATGTGAGGCGCACCACACTGCTTTTTTTGGTTGACGGTTTTTAATTTAGAAAAGAGCAGTATCTGGTATGTGGTATGTGGTGTGTGTGTGTGTGTGTGTTTTTTTTTTTAATGTTGCGAGGCAACCCTTGAATCAGCTGTGCTGTCAGTCTAATCAAGGTAACGGTCACCAAAACTGAAGGCCTGCCTCTCCATTCATTCGATTTGGACAATAGAAAAAAAAACACGTTGACATCGAGCACTTTACTGCTCAGAGTTGTTTTTTTGTTTGTTTTTTCAACTTCATGTGCTCAGAGCGCCCCTTCAAAAACGTGAGGCGCCCAGGGCGCATAAACAGCGTGCAAAGTGCTCACTTCCAACTGAAAACTATTTTAAAAAGGCAAAATCCCTGCAAAAACGCGTACTGTCTGATCAGGGCCTCAGTCTTTATTAGTTTACAGTCTGTTTAACAGGTCTAATACGGTCCATGTAAGTTAGAGTTAGTTTCTGGAGTAAATATAGGCTATAATCTTAATGTGTACACATATTTTTTTTTAAATGGCGGGTGCTTGTGTTTCATGTGCGTTCACCAATCAGCATAGACTTGGGGCATTGGTTGTTGATATTGGGCTAGATTAGACCCTACTCTGAAGAAGGAGCTAAATTAGTTAGAATTGTTCCTAGTTCCTGCGGTGTGAATACACCAAAATCCGGTTACTTCCGCCAGTAGTTCTAAAGGTTCCTCCGGTGCGAAAGGCCCTATTATATCGAATTATGGTTCATTATGCCACACCACTGTAGAAAAAAAATATTTCAATAATTGTGCAGCAAGCTCAAACAAAGCTCCAAAAGATTTGAGGTCACAATTTTTGGTAAATCCAGTGACTTATTTCTCAGAAATGCTTGCTGTATCATCCAAGTACTTTGTAAACTGGACTTTCCAGACAGACTAATAAAAAAGTATTCATGAGCATAACTAAGATTACCTTTCTTTGCCCTACCACTTTTTAGGCCTCACCACCAGATGGTGTTGTTGTTGTTGTACGTAAGAGAGGAAGACCACCTGGAAAACGCAATGCTAAAGTTCTTGCCAGAGGCAGAGTTGGAAGACCGCCCTTGCATCCCAAACCTCCTTCAGAGAAACCAGCAAGACCCCATCAGGAAATTGTCCAGCCATTGACTATTTTTCAAGAACTGAAGCTCACCAACCATCCTCATGGCCAAAGTCTGTCCCTTGTATCCTCTACTCCAGTGCCCCACCAACCCCTACTGGGACAAGATGTGAAGTTGGAGACTGTAGAACCTCAAGCTCCCTCTTTTCTGTCAGTTCCTTGCAAGTTGCTGGCAGGTGGTTCCCTGGAAGGATTCAGTCCCACTAAAGGGCTGTGTCCTTTGGACCTCTTTAGAGCCCGTCTGGGCCTCAATGGAGCAAGTGCTCATGAGGTAACACCTCAAAATTCTTCTACACCCCACCAGACAATCATTGTCCATCAGCCCAAAGTCAGTACGCCCGAGACTCCTGAGAGTCTTCAGCACCAGTGCTCCGGGTGTAGTTTTGATGCCTCGTCCCAAAACGGAGGAATCGCCATGACCAGAGCTCCCCTGCCCCCTCTTAGGATCCTTCCGCTTGACATCGGCTGTAGTCTACAGTTGCGTCAACTGATGCGCACCCGTCTTGGGTCGACACACATGAACACCTTCACCAAAAGACTTTCTGAAGTTCTGGCTCAGGATCTCAGCAAGCCCTCCCAAACCAACGGGAGTGCTCCTCAAGAGCAATCCCTTCCACTGAACCTAAGCAAGAGAACCATTACCAAGAGGTCTGCTGAAGACATGGAGCTCACAGAACTGCAAGGTCGGGATGTCCAGTCTATGAACAAGAGACCAAAATTGGAAACTGAGGATCTCGGAGCATCTCTAAAGTGGAATGGCATGTCCTTTCTGGTGCCTTTGAACCAAGATGAGCCAGCTGACCTCAGCTCTCCTAGCAGGGCCAGAGCTTTAGTTCAGGACAGGACCAATGTGACTTTGACTCTTCCCGAAGCCACTTGTTTCTCTTTAGTGCCCAAATTGGATGTTCCTCTTGAAAAGCCCTACAGTATTGGTGCTTCCCCAGACACTCTACCTTGTATTTATCACATGAAACAAGGGGAAGACAAGACCAGCATAAACACAGTGACAGTTAAGAACCAACCAGAGAGCGCATCTCTGGATCCAAATCTAGAACCTCAATCAAACAGTGACCTCTACTCGCAGTGTGTACCTACTGATGATATCAAAGAGTCGGATGCAGTTTCCTCTCTTAAAGTACTCTCTAGTTCCCTCCTTTCAAAGCCATCTAGCTGTTAGCATGGAGGCATGGGAGCGTTACTAAAACTTGCATACTTTATCACTCCTCAGCAGCCTTTCCCGCAAACACGTTTGTGTTGTGTGTGTGATCAAAGAGACAGTTCTGCAGATGCATTGCTATCTGCTAAGTACCTGCTTTTAAAACACTACTAAACTTTGAACTGATGCAGGTGGCCATGGTTTTACCAAAGATAAGGTGCCTTGAACTTGATTATTCTATATTTTAGTCCTTTTTAAGTTGAAACATATGCTGTGGATCATCAAGTGGCCAGCCAATAAAGGACATTTAATATGACTCGTGGAGCATTTGATTTCTTTGAAAAATACAAATATTTAAGAAAAACATGGACACATAATCTGGGTCTGGTTACTGTTGGATCCAGATGTCAAAAACTTTGTGACATCATTGCAAAAGATTTGGTCAGCTACTGTACTTTTTTCCTTTGGCATAAATGCTTTGTTTATAAATGGTAATTTTGTTTTTATTTTATGATAAAACAGTGTCATTTTGTGGGTGTAGGTCATACTATCAGTTATTATTTATCCGTTTTACACCTTTATCTAGATTCTTCTTTACTGTTAGGCGGTGTGCCTTTTTTTGTGTGTGTGTGTGTGTGTGTATTTGTTAAATCTTGCTATTTAAGAAATGGGCACCATATGACCTCTGTGCTGAATCTTATCATATTTTCCCTAGCCACTCGTTTTAGAACAATGTACTGTATTGTGCAAAAGGTATGCATATGTTGGGTCCCAATGCAAATTTCCTTTTTTGTTGTTTTTCTTTCATTATTTTAAAAGTGCATTTTATTTACATATAGTCATATATTGTAGTTAATTACAATTTGTGTTCCTGATAAACCATCGAATGGTTTACCGTAGACATCATTGATATGTGTGTTTACAGAGAGACTGATGTAGAACCGCCTGTTGTGAGAAAATGGGTAACTTAATTTGCTTTTCACTCCTCATTTTAGACCGACTTCTCGATGCAATGTATTTCACAGGTTTACAGATGACAAATTATATTTAATAATTTTCACTTGGTTTGCTATAATGAATGGTGATTAATTACTTGTGTAAAACACATTTGTATGATCATTCTTTTATTCTGTTGGTTGTATTTTTCTTTCATTTAATTTCTGTACTTGAAAGGCAGCCAAACAGAGCGCTAATCCCTATTTAATGTTCTATAAACTCTTGTAATACCACCAGGTTACAAAAACTTTATATATATATATATATTTATTATTATTATTATTTTGCATGTTATGCTAATGGAACATGGACTGTGTGACAGACTGTCACTGCAGACATGTTTAAACACTGAATATTTATAATAAAAAAGTATGTACTTGCATGCTGTTATATTTTAATTGTTGAAAGCTTCTTACACTTTAAAGAGATTTCATAATTTATTATTTTCCTGTAGTAACAATAGCTACTGTAAAATAAATTGTGATCTTTAAAGTGGCAGAAGCTTTGTCGTTTAATTTCTTTTTATTTATTTATTTTTTTACATGAATTAAAACGAGACTGTGAGGGATAGAAGTACAGTTCATTGTATTGTGCTGTTGTTTAAAAACCTCACGATTGCTCAGCTGACGAAACGCTTTTCCAAAAGACTTCAAGTTGTAAGTTTCCAAAATTTCAAAAGTTTCTTTTTATACGGTGCATATTGTAAAGACGGTATATCCCTTACAGCCTTGTTTTCATTCGCGTAAAATTCAAAATGGCGTCTAGCCTATTTAAGTAATAACAAACTGCATTAACTATATGGCTTGGTAATTTTTGAAAGGGGAGGGCACTTTCAACCACTGTTGCAGTAGCAGCCTGTGGCCACCAGGGTGCGACATCATCTCATGTTTAAAAGGCCATCCAACAACCTCTTAGAGTTGAACTTCCAAATATAAAGATTAACACCTCTATAGTCCTAATCAACATTTGCTACAAACCTGTTAATACAGATTCCTAGATCAGTCCCTAGAATAAAATTAGTCAAAATTGACCATCAATCCAAACTAAGCAGAGAAGATGAAGATCTCTACAGTGATCTCAATGCTTGAACTGGTTTGGATAAGCGGTTTCCAAAAGTTCTTCAGACAAGACAAAATACTAGACGCAGTCTTTCATGTGAGGATTTTTGTTGTAGGACTGAATAAATTCGACAGTTCCCCTCCCCTCTCCCCCTTTTTTTTTTTTTTTTTTTTTTGGACATAACCCACGGGTCTTTCCGCTGGTCAGGCTCTTTGTTTTAACTTAAAAGGCTCTCCATGGGTCTCGTTTTCATATGTCTGGTATGTGGATTGTATTTTCACAGACTGCTGTGCTGCTTTAACCCTTTACAACCCTTTATTAACTCTTACTTTCAAATATATCCTAACTAAACGCAAACGGTGAACATGCACAAAGACTTGAGGGTAGTCTTTTCTCACTTGTGACGTACACCGATCAGGCATAACATTATGACAATTCCTAATATTGTGATGGTCCCCATTTTACTGCCAAAACAGCCGTGACCCGTCGAGGGTCTACTGGAGTCAATGCCCTGAAGGTGTGCTGTGGTATCTGGCACCAAGATGTTAGCAGCAGATCCTTTAAGTTCTGTAAGTTGTGAGGTGGGGCCTCCATGGATCGGACTTGTTTGTTCAGCACATCCCACAGATGCTCGATTGGATTGAGATTTGGAGGCCAAGTCAACACCTCAGACTCGTTGTTGTGCTCCTCAAACCATTCCTGAACCATTTTTGCTTTGTGGCAGGACGCATTATCCTGCTGAAAGAGCCACAGCCACCAGGGAATACCGTTTCCATGAAAGGGTGTACATGGTCTGCAACAATGCTTAGGTAGGTGGTACGTGTCAAAGTAACATCCACATGGATGGCAGGACCCAAGGTTTCCCAGCAGAACATTGCCCAAAGCATCACACTGCCTCCGCCGGCTTGTCTTCTTCCCATAGTGCATCCTGGTGCCATGTGTTCCCCAGATAAGAAACACACACGCACCCGACCATCCATGTGACGTAAAAGAAATCGTGATTCATCAGACTAGGTCACCTTCTTCCATTGCTCTGTGGTCCAGTTCTGATGCTCAAGTGCCCACTGTTGGCACTTTCTGCAGTGGACAGGGGTCAGCATGGGCACCCTGACTGGTCTGCAGCTATGCAGCCGCATACGCAACAAACTGTGATGCACTGTGTATCCTCACACCTTTCTATCAGAACCAGCATTAACTTCTTGAGCATTTTGAGCTACAGTAGCTCGTCTGTTTGATCGGACCACACGCTGTTTGAAGCCACACGCTGTTTGAAGCCAGCCTTCACTCCCCACGTGCATCAGTGAGCCTTGGCCGCTCCATTACCCTGTGTCTTCTTTGGACCACCTTTGATACTGACCACTGCACAAGAGCTGCAGTTTTTGAGATGTTCTGACCCAGTTGTCTAGCCATCACAATTTGGCCCTTGTCAAACTCGCTCAAATCCTTACGCTTGCCCATTGTTCCTGCTTCTAACACATCAACTTTGAGGACAAAATGTTCACTTGCTGCCTAATATATCCCACCCACTAACAGGTGCCGTGATGAAGAGAGAATCAGTGTTATTCACTTCACCTGTCATAATGTTATGCCTAATCGGTGTATATTTAAGTAAATAGCTTCTCAAACAATGAAAAATGACCTGATTTTGTCCATCAGGAATTGATTGGATGGATGTGGTAAGTTGTTACTGTGATCTCATTTGAATGACAGGTTGTCCCACCCACAAGTTTTTTTTAATTGGAAATCGCGAAGGCACATGAATAAAATAAATCCACGGATAAATCATGTATAATATATATTGCAATATTCCATACAAAATAGGAATTGCATATTTTTATTTCACAGAGATTTTAAAAGAGTATGTTTGAGTTTAACATCAAACTTGGAGTTGGAATTCTTTTACCCCCAATATTCGTTTTACCCCTTAGGGGTTAGGAGATGTCGGTATCTTTGGGAACATTTTTGGTCCCCATGAGGAAAGCTTATAAATCATAGTAAGTGATGTTTTATGAAAATGTAAAAATGTAAAAAGATTTCTGTGATGGTTACCCTTTCAAAAAAAGTGTAGTTCAAGTTATTAGCCAAAGTATAATAAGTATGTAATAAGTATACTTGTAAGTGGGTCTACTTGGGACTAAATTGGCCTGCTTTTTAGTGTATAAAAGTATACTTTTAAGTCTATCAGTAGTAAACTTTGAATACACAACTAGTTAGGTATTTTTGGAACAGTTGTGCCCTAAGAGAGTCAGACTTGTAAACCGAAGGTTGCGGGTTTGATTCTCAATACCAGCAGGAAATGACTGAAGTGCCTTTGAGCAAGACACCTAACCCCCCAATCACTCCCCGGGCACCACAGTGAATGAATGCCCATTGCTCCGTGTGTGTGTGTGTGTGTTCACTACTCGCTGCTCCTAATGTGTGTACTAACTTGGATGGGTTAAAATGTAGAGAAAAAAGTCTGAGTATGGGTTACGTCACTTGACCTAATTTTTATACTTGAAATATACCTTTCACCAGGGGTGTAGCACCAAATGTTGGGCCCCGTCACAGAACCAAGGGGTGGGCCCCTAACAACTATGTAATTTTGTCATTTTAATATTATGGGTTATCAATATATATTTGTGCCCACCCCCCCTCCCCTCACCGAGGGCCCCTGTTTCTCAGTTCCACTATTACCCCCTGTCTGACGGCCCTGCCTTTCACTGTACTTTAACTCTTTCCCCGCAAGTGTTTTTTTTTTTTTTTTTTTTTTTTTTTTTTTTTGCCAGTGCCAGCATTTTGGATATTTTTCACAAAACTTTCATGGCCCCTAGAATATTTTGTTGTATGTATATTAAAAAAAAAATCTTTTGTAAGAGTAGCCTAGGGTTAGGGGATAGGATAGAATATACAGTTTGCACAGAATAAAAATAATTATGTCCCCATAAAACATGGAAACACAACGTGTGTGTGTGTGTGTGTGTGTGTGTGTGTGTGTGTGTGTGCATGAATGGGTAAAGTGTTGTGGTGGTGACTGGAGACCACTGTCAGCACTAATCATATTTCCTAGAACCATGTTCTCATAGCTGCTCATAATGTCATTTGAACACACAATCACTTATCTTGTGACACTGGATCGTTTGACATATGAGTAGAAAAGAAAATGGAAGTTTTCGTCACACCATCTCAAAATACACAACAAAAACTGCATGAGCTGTATTTTACCGTGGACTTTGTATTTGCACCTATTGGTGAGAATAGAGCAAAACACAAAACGGGAAAGTTTTCCGTTTCTGATGTAACATTATAGAAAATACCCTTTTTTACAGGCATATTTATCATTTTTATTAATTGTATTGAATATAATTCTTAATAGTAACATATTACAATATGTGTATAAATGTATATTATATTTAATGGTACAATTTCATTCTAATATATTTTTACAAATTAAATTTTTATAGTTTTGAATTAAACTATACATGTTAAAGGTGCTGTAAGCCATTTTAAAGAATAGTGTGTAGAAAATGTATAGAGATATCTCTGAAGTAAATATGAAGTGGTCACAGTCAGATTCTTGGAGCAGAAGTTTTTTGAGGTGCGTTCTCTGGACCAGGGATTTTCAAATTTTATGATGCCAAGGACCCCCAAATATGATGAACCTTTTGACCCCCTTCCTAAAATCCATCTATATATTTTTATGTATGAAAAAAACATTTAGTTAGATAACTGTTAACTGATACCTGTTAACATAACTGTTAGGTAAATAGTATGTGTGACATTATAAATACAACATATTGTTTCCAAACTTAAATTGGCTACTTAATGTTGAATGTATAAACATGAAGAAAATTATTTGTATAAGCAACTTTCACAATAAATGTCTGTAAGCAGCTTACGTACTGCATTAAGAATACTGCCTTACAACCCCAGTGAGTGTTTTCTGGCGACCCTTTAGAACCTTCTGGAGGACCCTTGGGGGTCCCCAGACCCCAGTTTGAAAACCCCTGCTTTGGACAGTCCATATTTGGGAAGCCGGCAGCTGAGTGTGCGATAGATGAACTTTCATGTATTTGGAGGGTGCGAAATGTTTACTATTTCTAATCTTATCACCAACGGCTTGCACAGACAAACATCTGCAAACTAATAAGAAAGCAGAGGACTTTTCATCATTGGATGGAGCTGAAACAGATGCCAAGTGTGGTTGTCTGTGGGCTTAACAGGTAAATATATTGCTAGTGAAGAGGGGCATGTCTAAAGGCACTGTCACATTGGCAGAACTTCAGTGAAATTTTATGTGTGAAGTAGGTCCATTGTCAAAAGTGTGCATGAAGCACCGCTTACTAAGAGGTCACTTTCAAACCAGTTGGTTTTATATTGGTAAACACAGAAAATATGCATGTTTAAGTGCCCCTATTATGCTATTTTAAGATTTCCCCATTTTGTTTTGGAGGTTTTTATGCATCAAAGGTCAAGAAACAGTTTAATTTTCTCGAAATATACATTGCACATCACCACAGTGTTTAATACTGCCCCGGCGGCCAGCTGCTACCTCCACCCAGCCGCCGGCTCAGTCGCCTCAGCCTGCTCACCGCCAAGAGGGCACCCTCCTGCAGCTCCCGCCCCTCCTGTCCAGCCCCAGCAGCAGCCTTCACCCGGGTCGTGCCGTGGAAAAGCGCACCAGTCCGCTCCAGCCCCGCAGCCTGCCAAACGCCAGGCAAAGTGGTGCTCCTGATGCAGACAGCTCAGGGATGGGCACCAGTTCTTTCCAGGAGAGTGCCAGAGGGAAAAAAGATTCTCCCCTGGGTCTCCACCCTAATGTGCTTAAAGAAAAAACTCATATCCCCATCCCTGAGCCCCCAGAGACCGCGGATGGCAGCGTGCGCCGCCCCAGGGCCTCGCCACTCTCATCCCCCTCTGGCTCCAGACTCCAATCAGAGCAGACCCCAGTAGAACACACGTCCTTCCCTGGTCCCCTCTGTCAGGAGGCGGCAGATGACCGTGCCCCCACACCGTGATGCTACGTCTCCCATGTCTGGGCCGGTCACGCTGCCTTGCTGCCCCACCCGGGCTACGTCTGTGGTTCACATGACCCCGATGGTTCAGTTCTTGGGAGCCTGGTTAGAGCTTCTCAACCTGTCCCACTGGTTTACGAGAACCATCAGGCTTGGCTATGTGATTCAGTTCGCACAGTCTCCTCCCTGCTTCCAGGGAGTCCGCTATACCATGGTGGGTGGCAATGCCCCTGTCATGCATGCAGAGGTTGCTACCTTGCTGGTGAAGGGTGCGATCGAGATTGTCCCTCCAGCCGAAATGAAGTCCGGCTTCTACAGCCCCTACTTCATTGTACCCAAGAAGACCGGTGGGTTACGGCCAATCCTGGACCTTGCGCGTCTTGAACCAATCCCTTCACAGGCTTCTGTTCAAGATGTTGACAGCCAAACACCTTTTTGAATGCGTTCGTCCATCGGATTGGTTTACAGCGATCGACCTGAAGGATGCATACTTTCGAGACAGACCATTTCTACAGTTTGCTTTCGTGGGACAGGCATACCAGTACATGGTTCTCCCATTTGAGGCAGCCCTTGTGCCACTCAGGCAACACAGGGTTTGCATCCTGAACTATCTCGACAACTGGCTGATTCTAAGTCACTCTCGAGATCAGGTGTGCGAACACAGGGCCCTGGTGCTCCAGCACCTCGGGTCAACTGGGAAAAAAGCAAACTCCCCCCAATGTAGAGGATCTCTTTTCTCGGTATGGAAATCGACTCGTCGCCATGTATGTGCAGCTTACGAGCGAGCGAGCACACACAGTCACTGCTGACTTACCTTCGTTAAATAGAAAGCAAGAGTGTGGTTCCACTGAAACTGTTTCAGAGGCTCCTGGGGCATATGGCATCTGCAGCTGCAGTCATGCTGCTCGGACTGCTTCATATGAGACTGCTTCACTGGCTTTGCGATCGAGTCCTGAGATGTGCATGACAGTCAGGCACGCACCGAGTACCAGTGACTCGGGCCTGCCATCAGACCTTCACCCTGTGGTCGAACCTTACTTTTCTACAGGCCGGAGTGCCTTTAGAATGAGTTTCCAGGCATGTTGTTGTATCAACAGATAACTCTGCCACGGGCTGGGGTGCCATGTGCAATGGGCATGCTACCGCGGGCTCCTGGACAGGACCCCAGCACCTCCTGCATGTCAGTTGCCTCGAGTTGCTGACAGTACGGTTCGCTTTGCACTGCTTCCGGGCATTGCCCAAGGGCCAACATGTACTGGTCAGACAACATGGCCACAGTAGCATACATCAACCAACAAGGTGGTCTGCGCTCCTGCCGTATGTCACAACTCGCCCGCCATCTCCTCATATGGAGTCAGAAGCATCTGAGGTTGCTTCGTGCCATTCACATCCCGGGAGACCTGAACCGTGCAACCGACGAGCTCTCATGGTTTCAGCCACTTCCTGGAGAATGGAGACTCCATCCCCAGACGGTTCAGCTGATTTGGGAACAGTTTGGCGATGCACAGGTAGATCTGTTTGCCTCCCATGACTCTTCCTGTTGCTGCTTGTTTTACTCCCTGACTTGTTTTACTCCGCAAGTATGCATTTCCCCCAGTGAGCCTTCTTGCACAGACACTGTGCAAGATCAAGGAGGACAAGGAGCAGGTCCTTTTGGTCACCCCATATTGGCCTGGTTGGACCTGGTTCTCCAAACTCATTCTCCTTGCGACAGCCCCTCCCTAGTCGATTCCTCTGAGGAAGGACCTCCTTTCTCAGAGACAGAGCACCCTCTGGCACCCATGTCCCGATCTTTGGAACCTGCACATGTGGGTCCTAGATGGGATATGACAGGTTTGAGTACCCTACCACCACAGGTGGTGGCTACCATCATTTCTACTAGGGCTTTGTCCATGAGACAAACCTATGCGTTGAAGTGGAACCTTTTCGTCACATGGTGTTCTTCTCGCTGAGAAGACCCCTGGAAATACCAGATCGGGTCTTTGCTCTCCTTCCTGTTGGGTTGGAACGAAGGCTGTCTCCTTCCACCCTGAAGGTTTACGTGACTGCTATGTCTGTGTACCATGACCTTGTGGAGTCGAAAACAGTCGCTCAGCACGACCTGGTCATCAGGTTCCTGAGGGGGGATAGGAGACTAAATCCTCCTCGCTCTCCCCTCATACCCTCCTGGGACCTTGCAGTGGTCTTATCTGCCCTGCAGAGGGCTCCTTTTGAGCCTTTGCGATCAGTAGAGCTTAAGTTTCTGTCTATGAGGACCGCTTCTTGTCACTTTGGCCTCCATCAAGTGGGTAGGGGATCTGCAGGCATGCCCCCTAGGGGTGAGGACACACTCCACCAGGCCTCCTTCTGGGCTCTAGCGCATTGCGCCTCACTAACAGACATCTGGATAACACATAACAGGCTGGAGCCAGTGTCCTCCCATGTACTCGCTTCCAGTAGCCAGTAACTAGGACTAGAATATCACATAATTCTGACTTTATATCATGCAATTCTGACTTTATATCACTCAATTCTGACTTTATATCTCTCAATTCTGACTTTATATCACGCAATTCTGACTTTATATCTCACAATTCTGACTTTATATCACAATTCTGACTTTATATCACACAATTCTGACTTTATATCACACAATTCTGACTTTATATCTCTCAATTCTGACTTTATATCACACAATTCTGACTTTATATCGCACAATTCTGACTTTATATCTCTCAATTCTGACTTTATATCTCACAATTCTGACTTTATATCTCTCAATTCTGACTTTATATCACACAATTCTGACTTTATATCGGACAATTCTGACTTTATATCGGACAATTCTGACTTTATATCTCACAATTCTGACTATATCTCTCAATTCTGACTTTATATCACAATTCTGACTTTATATCACACAATTCACACAATTCTGACTTTATATCACTCAATTCTGACTTTATATCACTCAATTCTGACTTTATATCTCAATTCTGACTTTATATCACAATTTTGACTTTATATCTCACAATTCTGACTTTATATCTCTGACTTTATCATTCTGACTTTATATCTCACAATTCTGACTTTATATCTCTCAATTCTGACTTTATATCACACAATTCTGACTTTATATCACACAATTCTGACTTTATATCTCTCAATTCTGACTTTATATCTCACAATTCTGACTTTATATCGGACAATTCTGACTTTATATCGGACAATTCTGACTTTATATCTCACAATTCTGACTTTATATCTCTCAATTCTGACTTTATATCACTCAATTCTGACTTTATATCACTCAATTCTGACTTTATATCTCTCAATTCTGACTTTATATCTCACAATTCTGACTTTATATCTCTCAATTCTGACTTTATATCTCTCATTCTGACTTTATATCTCACAATTCTGACTTTATATCACAATTTTGACTTTATATCACAATTCTGACTTTATATCTCACAATTCTGACTTTATATCTCAATTCTGACTTTATATCACAATTTTGACTTTATATCACACAATTCTGACTTTTATATCTCACAATTCTGACTTTATATCACACAATTCTGACTTTATATCTCACAATTCTGACTTTATATCTCACAATTCTGACTTTATCTCACTGACTTTATATCTCACAATTTCTGACTTTATATCACAATTCTGACTTTATATCTCTCAATTCTGACTTTATATCTCTCAATTCTGACTTTATATCACAATTCTGACTTTATATCACACAATTCTGACTTTATATATATCTCTCAATTCTGACTTTATATCTCTCAATTCGGACTATATGTGAATATAAAACAATTCTGAGATTAAATGTGAGATTTTAGAGATGTAAACTCAGTTGCGAAAAAAAAGTCATAATTGTGAGATAAAAGTCACAATGATCTTTTTTCTTTTTTATTCAGTGGCGAAACAAGCTTCCATATAATTTGGTATGATCAAAGACTGCATAAGTGAACATTTATGAGGAATAAAAATATAACATTTTAACTGTTCAAATGCTAAATACCAAGATGACTTGAATAAAGCTTAGTTTATTTTGCTGATGCTCAAACGAGATAGTATGTAAAATCATCCAATATTCTAAAGTAAATCAGAGAACTAGAGCGAACCTTTGTTAATAATTATTATTTTTTCAGGTTAGAAATTACAAGTAGAAGTTAAAGTCAACATGAAATCAAAATGGACAATTCATTTTTTTGGGGTGTTTTTTTAATGGGCTATTACAGAATTCATTATAAATTATTCATCTGTGTTTTTTTTTTTAAATGTTTTATTCATTTGCCCTCATAATCTTTAATCAAAATAACTTGCCCTCACTCTTGCAGTGTCATCTCTCCTCTTCTCTGATGATGTGTTTACTGGCGTGAGGGTGGGACAACCCGTCACTCACATGAGATCGACCAATAGCAAACCACAACCATACAATCAATTCCCCAATTCAAGTCCTGCCCTACTTCTTGTTTCACTTGGATGTGTCACAATAGGGAACAAAAGACTATCATGAAACTTCTGATTCATGCCGACTTTAAAGTAGATATTAGTAATCTAGTAGTTTTTACATTTTCAACAATGTATAGTGAATTGGCAAATTTTTACAGTAAATTTAACAGGATTTTTTAAAGTCACACCATTAACACCAATTTGCAGAATTGCTACTGTGCAGTATATTTGGAACTGATAATTAATAGCGTGCTGAAGAGAATGTGTTTGGGTGAAAAATCACCTTTGGTGCAAACATCACTGGAGCTGTTAAAGCCACCATAGCAGTTAAATCAGAGACTTGTATTGTGCCCACAAAGTTGTATTCCTGAATGGCAGAGCTCTCCTCACATGCCTCTTTTTGGATGCCTGCCGAGGCTCTGCCGGACAGATGTCTTCCCTAAGAACAATCCTCATCACCACTGAATATAATTGCCACCTTTGTAGGCAGTCGGAGACGCCAAGGACCAGATGAGTGAGAAGAATTAATTAATGGTAACCCATTTAGTGAGCAGCCAAGGGGAGGGGAAGCTCTGAGGCAAACAGAGATCCTGATTGGATGAAACTGCAGTGGAAGGTGAATGTGTGTTTTGTGTGTGTGTGTGTGTGTGTGTGTGTGTGTGTGTGTGTGTGTGTGTGGGGCCATGAATGTGAAGGCTGGGCTATGTGAGGAGGGTGAAGGGCTAAGCGCTATAGCTTATTTCTCTGTGTGTGTGTGTGTGTGTGTGTGTGTGTGTGTGTGTGTGTGTGTGTGTGTGTGTGTGTGTGTGTGTGTGTGTGTGTGTGTGTGTGTGTGTGCATGCCCATTTTGCTATGTGTGACACAGAAAATGTGTGTTTTTTGGTCGTGGGATTAGATCCACAATTGTTTTCAGCAGGAAACCAGCACCCATACTGGAAGTTTATGTATCATGGATGAAATCTGTGCTGTAGTTGAATACGTTACACACACTGACCCATGCTGTGACTGACAGATCCTGGCCTTGTGCCATGATACGGGATTGGACAGAATCCACAGAGCTTTAAGAGGTTAAGTACAGGATACTATAGGATAAGGTGTGCATTTGTTTACTCTTTGGGGATGGAGATTTTCCCACCACCAGATATCTTTCACGTTTGGCTTTGTTGCTGTCCAGAAGAACAGGACTTTGTATCTAACATTTGAAAGTGTGTGGTCCACTTGGTCTAGTTGAACACATTCAATCACAACTAAATAAATAAATAAACAATGTTTTTGAGTTTGCTGTTTACTATGACCCAGACATCTGGAAAAGTTTTGGGATCAAAAGCCCAGAAAAGGCCGTCTAGGTAGGCGGCACACCATGTTTTGAGTCTGTACATCAAGACCACAGACAACTTGAAAGCTCCTTCCATCCCAATGCACATCCAATGTCACGTATCATAAAGGAAATATTAATAGCAAAATCCTATAAGAGACTTATCTCAGAGACCTCCGGGATAAGAGGGACACTTGACTGTTGAGCTTTATGATTTATGTGCTTTGCTCTAATGTCTGTCATTTATTTATTTTAAATATTTTTTTATATTTTGATAAAGATTTTACAGTTATATTTATAATTCTGATTTAACTGTATATGCATTATATTAACACTAGCGTTTAAATTGTATCTTATTTTCACCAAGGCTGCATTTATTTGATTAAACAAACACACAAGATGAGTGATTGTGTGTTCAAATGACATTATGAGCAGCTATGAGAACATGGTTCTAGGAAATATGATTAGTGCTGACAGTGGTCTCCAGTCACCACCACAACACTTTACCCATTCATGCTCCACACACACACACACACACACACACACACACACACACACACACACACACACACACACACACACACACACACACACACACACACACACACACACACTTAATATATTTCTTATTTCTTAATATATTTTCAAATGTAATTAATAAAGCTGAATTTTCAGCATCATTACGCCAGTCTTGTGTCACATGATCCTTCAGAAATCATTGTAATGTGATGATTTGATGCTCAAGAAACATTTATTATTATTAGCTATTATTATCAATGTTAAAAAAACAACTCTTCTTTCTATCTTTATATCTTTGAAGAAAATGTGATAGCCTATATTTTTTCAGGATTCATGATTCAGCATTTATTTGAAATAGAAATCCTTTGTTCTTTTGTTTAAATGTCTTTACTGTCACTTTTGAACAATTTACTGTCATTGGTGAATAATTTTTTTTTTTTTATCTTACTGACCCCATACTTTTGAATGGTAGTGAATATATTAGAGTTGTAGCCTATATTAATTATTATATTCAGAACACTTGTTTTTATATTCTTATATAAAAAGTACAACTTTCAAATTTTGCTAAATCAGCACCCCATACACAGTAAGTACACTAAACAGAATTTAGTATAAAAATGAGGTTACGCTTTATTTTAAGGTTTCATTGCTACATGTAATTATATATTTAAGTACTGAGTAATATTAATTAACTACACGTAGGCTACTCACTATAGGGTTAGGGTAGGATTAGGGGTTTATTGAGGGTTAGTTGCATGTAATTATGCATAATTTACTGTTATTAGCCTACTATGGTAAGTACATGTAATATTACACTTTATTTTAAGGTACATTGTTACAGTGTAATTATATATTTAAGTACAGAGTAATATTAATGAACTACATGTACTTAATATAGGGTTAGGGTAGGATTAGGGTTTGGTTGGGGGTTAGTTGCACGCAATTATACATTTACTGTTAATACTATGGTAAGTACGTGTAACATATGTAACAAGGATACTGTAAAATAAAGTGTTACCGAAAATGATTACTTTACATATAGGCTAGTCACTGTTTTAATGGTCTGTGTAGCCTACAGATGCAACAGACGACGTTTTGATCAGCTCTCTTCCACAAGCATCCCTTTTTAAAATGGCCTGTTAAACAGTTAGGCTCGTTTTATAACGTAGCGCTCCATTGTGGCTGTTTTGAACACGGAGGCACTAGGACCGAGCAGCGCAGCAGAGCAGCGGCAGCAGCGTCTCTTTGTTCGGCGTGCAACATCCCTCCTCCTCCTCTCGCGCTCCGCAGTGACTCTCGCGCTCCCCATCATCACTGCTACACTGGTCTGGATGATTGCAGTGGCAGCAACATGGCTGTGAATCTCAGCAAGAACAGACTGGCCCTCTTAACAGCCTACCAGGACGTTATCAACGAGACGTCGGCAACCGACTGGTAAGATAAATGAAACCTGACTTAAAAAGACTCTTTTCTTTTAGTATGGTGGCATTCGAACTATATGCGGATGGGTGCACAGAATGGGATGCATGGATTAATGCGTCTGGGCTGGATCCTGGATCTCTTGTTTGCTATTCCTGGGGGCTTTTGTTAGATAAATCGATTTTAAACCCCTTAATTAATTGTTTGGTGGTGTTTTGGGTTATTGTATTCTAATAGTGCATACTTTGATACATTTTGGACCCTAAAATTACACATTTTTAATTTGTTGGCATCTTTAGCTTGTCTATTTGCTGTACTCGAATCTTACACTAGGTTGCAGTTCACGCTTTGACCTCCAGAGAGTTGTGCAAGGGATTCTGTACTGTTTGCTCAGTTCAAGGGAGTCTTCACTATAGCGCTTGTGATTTGCCATTTAGAAAGCTTGACCAGATGAACATGCCAAACCCAAATATTTGCACCCTTCCCAATTGTTTATCTACTGAGTGAAGGATATCATGGCCAATGGAACTCCTTTCCATCTCCATGGCAGGACAGAGATGGGCGAGGCGACGACTGTCTGTCAACCTGTCAACCTTTTATTGTGCACTCTCATCTCTATCTTTTGTACCAGACGGAAATGGTACCTCTGTTATAATTACTGCCGGACGCCTCATAGTATTTCAGCTTTTTGTACTGCGTATATGCTTTTTGTATGGCCCTCGTGGTTGTGGACCCTGTACAGGACAGTGCATCTGATCTCTTTGTGTTGAAACGAAACTGTTAGTTGAATCATTAGTAATGCGTTCTTCAGCACCCCAGCCCAAAAGTTTGGTTTGGATTATTTTTAGAAAATATATAAAGCACCACTCTGACCCTGGATGTATGACGGGTATGAGTAGTGATATGAGTAGTGTAGAGTAGTAGGATATGAGTAGTGATAAACCAATGTATTGGTCAGGCCCATTGATTGGCTGATATTTGAGCTTTTTGGGATAATCAGCATACACACACACACACACACACACACACGCACGCACACACACACACACGCCCGGCCACATTTTTTTAAAAATAGGCAAATGCTTAAGAGTCAGTTATTGGATCATTACTGCAGTGATTATTATGTTTCTAGCATGTTATATGTTTGGCAACAGTTCTTCTAACCCTAACTGATGGAGTGTGTAGCTTTTCATTTCTTAAAGAACCATGTAGGAAGATAACAATGTCAAGATTCATCAGGCTCAAATTGTGAAAGAATGGTTGTGAGGGAGCCTGAAGAATCATTTTCACACATGAATTGGCACCTCTGAGTCTTATATTCATTGAAAGTCTTTGGGATGTGCTGGAGGAGACTTTACAGAGTGCTGGACCCTTGCATTGTCAGTACAAGACCTTGACCAAAAATGAATTTTGCACATTTTGATGGAAATAACATCACAGCATTTATTTCCATCAAGAGGTGCCTCAATCATTTGCCTATTTAAAAAATGTCTGGACAAGGATTTCAGATACTGTCATCTTTGTGGGGACATTTTTTTTGTTTTTTGTTTACTAGGCCACACACACTGGTCCACTATCTTTGTGGGGACTCTTCATAGACGTAATGATTATTATACTGTACAAACTGTATATTCTATCCCCTTACACTAACCCTACCCTAAACCTACCCATCACACAAAACGTTCTGCATTTTTACATAAAAAAAACTCATTATGCATGATTTATAATCTAATCTTGTTTCCTCATGGGGACCTCAATTTAGGTCCCCACAGTAACACTAGTCTCCATGCGTCAGTCTGCATTCAGGTTGAAATCCCCACCGGGATAGAAAAACATGAACACACACGCACACACACACGCACACGCACACGCACACACACACACACACACACACACACACACACACACACACACACACACACACACACACACACACACACACACACACACACACACACACACACACACTCACAACTAAAATCAATCTTTTTTTTCCCCAGATGGATTCATATTCTCTCATTTTCATTGAGATGTTTGTTTTCTGCATCAGCACTCTGTAATTTGCTTGATTATATGATTATATATGAATAAACTGATGTCCCACAGTTGCCGACATTGACTTGAGGGGAACAAAGACTTTCAGCCTCTGTAAACTGCTGCCTTCCTCTATATTCACCCTTAAACATCGGTCCAAACAATGCTCCTGTTCTACGTGCGTGAAACCACATGGCTATACAAGACGCAAACACAACTCTCTGCTCTTTCCTGTACCCACATAGTTGACTATCTCAGAGTTGTGCTTTTTTTCACATTCCTCTTCCATGTGTCATTACAATACAACCAACACCACGTTATTGAGCCTTTGTATTCGGGAAACCTTAACTCAGAGTGAACTCTGTGTTTAAAAGATGAGATCCAAGCCCAGAGGGTCAGCAGCACTAAGCCTAACCACCATTCAATGCCAACGGTACCTCAGGGTAGACTTCAAAACGGAGTAGATAAAGCTTCAAAACCTACTGAGGCGCATCGGACATGGAAATCAAATTGTCCTGAGTGCATGTGTAAGGTTGGAGGGCGGGTTCCAGGATGTTTTTTTATAAGCAGAGGGCTGTCATAATTTTTTTAAAGGATTTTGATGTGTTGGGTGCCGTAGGGTTTAGAAAGAAAGCTTTTGAAGTTTGTCAAGAAAAGGTGACGCCAAGCCATTTGGGATAGAGTTGGATATCAGAGTTCTCTCAAATATCAAAGAATTGTTGCAAAGAATTTTCAGGCTGCTGATCTGAAGAAAGTATATGGATATGTGATCCTCACACCTGATGATGAAGGTACAAGACAAAGGTAGTGAAGCTAGTGGAGTATCTTCTGGTCCCTAGTCACTTTATATGTGACTTGTGCTGGCAAAATTAGTCAGAATGAGCAAATATTTTCATATTCTCATATTTCATATTTGAGAAGCGAGCAGAGAAAAACAGCATTTTTTCATGGATTACTAAAACATAGATTTATGAAGGTACAAATCTCAGAAAACGTACAAATAAAGATAATTGTAGATGTTTAATTGCTATTTAGAGCATTGGGATCGTTAGATGGAGGGCCAAAATTCTGCCAAAATGAACATATTTAACTTGTTTGGCTTGTAGCTCGTAATTAGCCCATTCTGACTAATTTTGTCAGCGCAGGTCACATCTCAGCTCCCTATAGTGCTTCTTAAACTTCTGGGAGGAATTTTCAAATTTTTCCATTCTTGGTCTTGGTTTGTCCCTCACCCCATTCCTGTTGGGTCATTGCAATTGTCATTGCAGTTTATGTCTTTTTTTGTCAGTCGCTTTGAAAACACTGTATTATAAAAATGCAGCACAACAGACTATATACATCAATTAAATCACAGCCTTTGTGTTGTTAATTAGATATATTTCATATATAGCTTTTTATTATCTCACAAACCCCCTGTAGTTCCCTCATGAACCCCCTGTTTGGGAAAACCTTTTGTAAATGATAAACTGTTTGTGTTCTCTACTTTCACTAGATAGTTCATGTAAACCAATGCAGTGGACCGGCATACACTGTTTCCTTTAACTTCAGTACTGTTGGAGATTTGTGGGGACCCAGTCGCACTGCGGGGCATCATGGCACAGGATGTCTTGTGTAACACTGCAGTAGGAAAATGCAGGAAGAACACAATTCTTGCAATTCTTGCCTTTTTTAAGCAAGTTACTCAAGTTTAAATATCACAAACATCCATTATAGCTTATATAATTCCAGTAATATGACTAGAGCTCTGGCATGTAAAAGAAAAGTTTCCCAACTGGAATTTGGTGGGAAACATAATCATACACCATGATACATATTATGATCATAACAGATCTATTACCATCCATAATTGTTATTATAGCTACTCAAGTGTTTCACTCTTAAAAATAAAGGTTCTTTATTAGCATCAATGGTTTCATGAAGAACCTTTAACATCCATGGAACCTTTCCATCAGCCAAAAGGTTCTTTATAGTTGAAAAAGGTTCTTTAGAGTTTTCTTCACATGAAGATAAAATGGTTCTTTTAAAGAACTGAATTCATTGAAAGGTTTTTTGGGTAACCAAAATGGTTCTTCTATGGAATTGTTGTGAAAACCCTTATTTTGGAACCTTTACTTTTAAAGACTGTTCTTATAAGAACATTTGTTGAGATTAGTGATGCACCGTTATGAATTTTGAATCTATGAATCTATTTGAAAGCCGTAAACTGATATATTTACATATTATATAAATCTAAATCCAAATTTTTATATAAAGAGAGCCTGATTACAAAAAACAACAGTCTCAGCATTAAAAGCCATGTCCCAAGCACACAATTATGACGTTCTCATTATAATTTTATGTAGCCTATATGACAGACCTGCGCTGCACAATTCATATTTCAAGCAATTCAAAACCCTCATGACGAATAGTCTGAAGCAGTGGTTCCCAACCACGTTTTCTGAGGCCACTAACAGTGCACATTTTGCATGTCTCCTTTGTCTGACACACCCATCAGATTTTGGAGTCACTACTAATGAGCTGATGACTTGAATCAGGTGTGTTTGATTGAGAGACATACAAAATGTGCACTGTTGGTGGGCTTAGGAACGTGGTTGGGAACCACTGGTCTGAAGCATCTCAAATGATTAATTCTTTATTGGCTTTAATATATCGGCCACATTTTCTTATCGGGCTCATAACGATAACATTAAAATTAACATATATCGCCTGATACCGATATGGTGGCCAATATATATCGAGCATCCCTTGTTGAGATCTCTTCTGAAACTTCTGAGATTACCAGGGTTGTTTTTCTTAGGAGGAAAAAAGCAGGACATTTTTTAGTGAATTTCTTAATTTTATCTCAAAGATATTTCATCTTGTAGTTTTTTTTCCTCGTGGTTTGATTTTCCAAGAGTCGACTCCACAAATACGTATTTGTAGAAGCAACATTTTCAACTGGTGTCAAACTTGTGTACTACTTGTATACCTTTCCAAATGTAACAAACAGCAACATTTTCCACAACCAAAACACAACCACTGCCTCTTCAGCAAGAAGAAATCTGCTCTTTCAGCTAAGCTCAAGCCTTTTTGGCTTTTGTTTAGGTCTTCTGAGCAGAAAGAAAGCACATGAGAGCTCCAGAGACAACTCTTCTGTTTGCATTTGGCTGCCAAGAAATGTCGGGGAAACCACACAGAGCACTGGAAATTCACAGTTCACATGGTCTAACAGACTCTGTAAAATGTTACCATTTCCCTAAAAGTGCGGTGTGAAGTCCAGATCTCAACCTCACCTGGAGGGAGTTTATCTCCCACATTCCCACAGTCTGATGCCTGCATTCCTTCTGCATCAGGTCACTATCTTAGTCATTTATCATGTTGAACCAGTACTGGGGAAGCTACATTAAAACTGTAGCTTGCCCAGCAAGCTACTCAACATTTAAAGTACTGTATTTTCCAGAGAAAAAAAATTATACATCATTATAAGTTGCACCGTGTCAAAATTGCATTGTTAGTAATGCTAGAATATTAGTAATGCTAAAAAAAATGCTAGGTAACACTTTGTTTTGATGGTAGTTTTGTCCCGTGACTATGCCGTCTCACAGTCACCCAGTTGGCCAGCTGAGGAGACTCTGCAACCAGAATCTAACAATGTACGGGACTCGCTAGGTTAGTCGTTTCCAAAGCAGTATCTAGAGCCCTTGCATTCTTACTATCCTCGATTAAAGTTTGGAAAGTTTGGTCTCTAGTTTTGTGTCAGCCTGACTATCTCCCTGCATTTATCATATGTGAAACCCTCACCGCTGACAGAGAAGGCTACGCTAAATGTGGCAGGCAGTGAAAGTGACAATAACAGGAGATGACATGACTCACCGTGTTTGTTGACTGATTCCGACTTACTGCAATTGTTTGATTTAAAAAGGAGCGCGCGAGAGAAAAACGACGGCACAGATGACAAGTTAACAGGCTAGCGAAATGCTAGCATGTTGTGCTAGCGGTAGATTAAAAGCCAGCGATGTGGTGATGGTGATGAGTAGGTAGAGACTGATAGTAAATAGAGATTCAAAACAAAGCTATATGGAGCTACAAAAAACACAAACCACTCAGCAGCAAGGATTTAAGAGATTGTAGATTAATGCTAAAATACTTTAAAGCACAGCACATTTTAGATGATAAATAAACATGATTTATAATCTGGAAAATATAGTAATTCAACTAGTCAAACTACCCTTTTAAAAAAGCTAGATACACTGCAAGCCACTAGCTAAAGTAGATAACCTGCACTGCAGAAATAAGTGTTTAAAGATGAACAATGACAATGTTATTATTTAATTCCACAATCTCAATGCAAAAAAATTGCATAAAAGCATGTAAATTAGGCTGACAACATTAAATTGAACTTAATTTTACAATTAAACTAGGAAAAATACTAATTTCTGGAAATGTGTCGAAAACTTGGTGAGAAACGGCTGTAAATATTTGATTCAATTTACTGAAATGAATTGAACTTCTGCCATAACAGTAGTTTAAATGCAAAATAATAAATTTATGCTAATAACCACTACAGCGCCCCTTGTGGCTACACTAAGAAAGCAGTACATATTTTTGCATTATGCATTGGCTAATTACTAATTGACTAATATACATCTGCCTAATTTTGGAATGCAACGATGCATAAAATGAGTTTGTGTATTTCAAAGCATCTGTTATCAGGATTTTGTGTAAGTCTAAAGCTCTGGGCACATTAAAATGTGATAAAATATACAGTGATGTCACTGTATTTCCAACTAAAACTGGTCTTAAATGTAGGCCTAGCTGTACTCTGTAGTAGTTCAGTTGTGATGCACACTGAAAGAAATGCAGTCTGAATGCTGTATAATTGAAGAGAGGACATGCAGTGTTATCACTTTCCAGACATAGTGGTGCGCTGTGTGGGTAGATGATACTTTGGCTTCTCTCTTCATGGACTCAAAGCTGTCTGTGAAAGGCAGCTGATTCAGATCATGGCTGTCTATTTTTCCTTCTACTCGCCTTGTGAGTGGCATATATTAATAACAAAGGCGGCCCCTTGCCTGGCTCTTGACCCTTGACATTACAGGAGTGCAAACATGTCCACATCCCAGCTCTGATAAGATCCAGGCCATACAATTCTTAAGCTGTATGTGTGTTTAGCATTTTCAGCAGCTGATATGAATAGTATAAGAACAAATATGTTTACATATTTGACTTACAATATATATATATATATATATATATATATATATATATAGATTGTATATTAATCGCAGATCCATTGATTATCAAAATAGCTGTTAGCTGCAACTCTAGTTATCTAGATACAACTGCAGTTACTATGAACATGCAGACTAGTTGTTTGCAGCAGAAGATTTTGAGAAGGAATGAGGACTTTTTAGTGGGAGTTTGTTCTCATAACCTCAGCAAATGTGTTTCCATATTTAAACTCTACTGGAAATGAAACAAGACTGAATGTTTTTGAAGTTGGTTGTGGTTTGACTGTGCTTTCAGCTAATGATTCTGTAATGGTGGTTAACTGTTGATTTACTAATTTGTGGTGTCAGATCATGACAAGCGGTGACACCGCATAGAGGAGATAACGTTTAGCAAATCTTATGATTGTTTTGGCAAAATTCTAATCATGCAGGCTGTAGTTCATGGACGCATTTTGCCTGCACAAAAGAATGTGGAACAAAGAAAATGTCATATGGTCTTACGAAACCAGCATATTGTTTCTCTAAGAGTTTTAACTTCTGCACTGAAAAACATTAACGGCCATAAATTTCCATAAAGGGATTTTTTTTCTTTTCCCTGGACAGATCACCAAATTTATTTTAATTTTTTCAGAAAATGTTTATGAAAGGCCTAAGATGAGATGACTTCCTTGTGGCTTCTCAATGGGGCTGAACATCTGGCAGTATAACTTCTTGCTGGATTTTCTTAACTACATCATTGAGAAACTGGTAACAACATGATTAGGATGATTATGATGACAGCGCACTTTTACATCTGGACAGAACGATAGAGCCATGAGATCACAGTTGGATGATAACAACTCTGCTAATGTGTTTTGGAAGCACTAATAAACTAAACTTTTAAAACATATACACTGGGGCTACATTTGCTGAAGAGGTTCAATGTAAAATGCAAGGCATTCAGACCTGTTTAATTGCATAGTGAGGTGACATTAACAAAGATTTGTTTGAAGATTCATCCAAAATTTCATTAGACAAAAATGAGCTTTCAGAGAGCGAGATCCTACTGGGTTCTGACCTGATGGAACTTCCCATCAGGAAACTCTTCTGCTAAAATAAGTTACCCAGTTTCCCTCTGGTAACAGCTACTGACTTCCCCACATCAAAAAGCTCTTTGTCTTTTAGCGTTTGTCTGTCCATTCATTTCAGTTTTGTTAGTTGGTCTAATAGCAGAAATTAGAGCAGAAGACCAACATGTAGTGTAATGCCTATGAATATATGATAGTTTACCTCACTGTTTAATCTGTAATTCTTCAACTAAACCAGTTGACAGGACATGGATCTGGGAAATAAGTAACTTATTGTTCAAACATTTCCCTCAGCCCTGTTAAAACAATCTCCCGAAGTAGTTTGCTTCCCTAAGTAGGTCTGAGTGAATGTACAGATTTTTGAGGCCATTCTCATATTAAACAGTCAAACATGAACAAGTGTAGGGAATTAACTTGCAAGATTTAAAACCGCCTTCTATTCAGGACAATTTAAGTGCTTCATTGGCAGCACTTCTTAGAAGCAGACTAGCGGAATAGCATAAAATTGTCTATGGTGCTTTAAAGTGGTATTAAACAAAACATTGTCTCCATTCAAAAGGACATGGGCACAATTTGCTCAGATTATGCAACTGAAGAGCCGATTTAGCTGTTTTTGGGTCACCTTAGTTTGGACAACTGAAAAGTTAATCTTTTTTTTTTTTACTCTTTGAAAAAAGTGATAGCATTGACTTAGCACTGAGCTAAGTACTCAGCTCAGTTCCTTGCTGACATGAACAAAGGTGGGCATTTTTCTTTTTTGCAAGGCTCTCTGGAAAATTTTGTTCTGATTGGTCAATCACAGAATTCTGAGGTAAAGTATGTTTGTATAATGGCCCCTAACTGTATAATTTACTCTAACGTCAGGAATCTCTTTTCATACGTAGCTGCTAATGCTAGTTTCATGTCAATCTCTGCGCTCACTTCTTACACTTTGCAGTTAAATAATTTGAAGTCAGAACTAAACTGTAAACCCTAACGCTCAAAATAATTCATTGGTTTGAGTAGAGACAACTCAAATTAAACAAATTAGTTCAATTAGTATATATTTAGAACTTTCTTTTCTTTTTCTTTTTTTTTTTGGTTCACAAAACTGACACATTTTAAATAATCTGAATTGTTTCATTGTTTTGAGTTTTATGAACGTCTTTCTTTTAATTTAGACAAACCTAAATTTAACTAAAACTGGGACGGGAAGTGTTTTTTTTTTTTTTTTATGATTTAAAATGTTTTGTTATGCTACTATTTCCACTACTAAAAATATTTAAATTGAGATTACATGATCATTTTAAATTAGATGTAGGAATTAGCTTGCTCAAATATTTCAAGTTAAGGTGCAATTAAAATGTATGAATACAAAATAATAATTCAATAATAATAATAATAATAAGCAAACTCTACTTACTTAAACTTTACATTTCTTAACTTGACTTTTCTTAACTTTTTAACTGATTACTTCACATTTTTGAGTTTTCCCAATTTATTCGGGCTTACAGTGTATACTTAATTTTCTTATAGTTGTTTATTTTTTAAAATATTTATTTGACTTGCAGTGTGATAGTGTCAGTACAGACGGTTGGTCGTAATAGCAAAATAAGCACGTTCAGGATGGCGTTTTGCATATTTTGCTATAGTGAGTGGCTGGTTATACATTATCACCTACTGACTGAATCTCTTGAAGGTGTCGATTAGTGTTTGAGCTCTATATAATTACACTCTCTGCTTGAATGATAAAAATAGACCTTGTGCATCACTGTTTTTCCATTAAAATCATTTTAAAGACTTGTCTAATGCTTTATAATAACTGTTGTAATAAATTGTCAAGAAAGCGTGATACATTACTTAATGGCTTCCATAGGTTTACTTGTTGCACCTATAAGTGGACATCATTGCATTACTGAGATTGGATCTATTTTTAGAGTTGTTCTCCATTCAAGGTCATCCATCACGCTACAGGCTCACAATGGGGAGTCGCAATAACCATCTGCACCAGTTAAAGCTTTAAGATCATCTTTCCTCACTTAAAATGTCAAATGGCTGTGACGTTTCTGGATATTACATTCCGATTGAGGGAGACCTTTTATTGTCTATGTGGTCTGAGTTTGAGAGTTCTAGTACTTTGCAAAGCACAAATGTCCAACCAACATGTTCCATGTACCAGCATGAATGTCTTAATTTCAGAAATCGTAAACTCAGTTGTCACTGATCAGCATTGAAGATATGAAAAACAATTTTGAGTGTATTTATTGTCTTTGACGTTATTTCCAGTGACATTTTCAGTTTTCCTCCCTGGATTCTATTCTGGAATATCTTATTTTAAGCCGAGAGTCTGTCGTAATGGCAATCTGTGCTGAAAAAATGTGCTCTAATCCTTTTTGAAAATGTATATTTATGCCTCTGACAGGGCCGGGCTCATGTTAGTGGATGAGGCTCAGGGATTTATGGGAAATGATTTGCTTAGTGTGGGTGTCGGTTGAAAGCTCAGAACTATCTGAGACAGGGGAGGAGAGGTGAGCTTTGAATCTGAATGCCATCGTGAAGAGCCTTTGAAGACGTTTCCAATGCCATTCATAGAGCAAATGAGAGACAAATTTGGTAAAAGCTTTTCTTGCCCTGTCGTTATAAACACTTAAATTAGATTTTAGCATGTTTAGAGAGCTTTGAAGATATCTGCCAAACTCTTTAAATAGTGATACATTAAAATACCAAATGCAGGTGGCTGTTCGGCAGTGTCATTATAGTTCATAGTATAGTTTTGAAGCTGCGCTGGATTTTATTTTGAATGTTTTCAAATAAACAATGAATAGTTATTTTTAACTGATCATAAATTAATTTATTCATGTCTTTTTTACATTTTGTTTGCATCTTTGGAAAATGCCTAGTTTTAGTGCTTAAGTGTTAGTTTTAGTTTTAATCCATTATAACACAAATTGTTCAATAACACATTGGACGTTAATATAAATTTCCTGCTTTGAAAAACTTCTGTCTTTAGTTATCTTTTTTAATAGTTTTGTTAAAGGGATAGCTCACCCAAAAATGAAAATTAGTCCATGATTTACTCACCCTCAAGTCATCCTAGGTGTATATGACATTCTTCTTTCAGACCAATACAATCTGAGTTATATATAAAAGAAAGTCCTGGCTAATACAAGCTTTATAATGGTAGTGAATTGTTGCTTCCATAAAAAAAAAAGTCCATAAAAGTGCATCTATCCATCATATAACTGCTCCACACAGCTCCGAGGGGTTAATAAAGGCCTTCTGTAGTGAAGTGGCGCGTTTGTGTAAGAAAAATATCCATATTTAAAACTTTATAGACTAAAATAACTAACTTCCAGGGATTGCTGTACACATCGATTTACGGCGAAAGAGTACCCCTTGACCCATGCATATTGACGAATGAAGAAGTGCAGAGGATGGAGCAAAACAAAACACCGGTCATGAATTAGAGTCTAAAACGAGAATTTTTTAAGAGAAATGGAGGAGGATTTCGATATAAGAGAAGAGGGGTTTGAGTTTGTTGGCGTCAAAGCTTGCGATGCTCCTATACATTGCGTCAGGGGTTACTCTTTCACCTTAAAGTCGATTATAGTCGACTACGTAAAGAAGAATGTCATATACACCTAGGATGACTTGAGGGTCAGTAAATCATGGGATAACTTTCATTTTTGGGTGAACTATCCCTTTAACAATAATCCTCTTGAATCAATGCATCTACACTCACCTAAAGGATTATTAGGAACACCATACTAATACTGTGTTTGACCCCCTTTCGCCTTCAGAACTGCCTTAATTCTACGTGGCATTGATTCAACAAGGTGCTGAAAGCATTCTTTAGAAATGTTGGCCCATATTGATAGGATAGCATCTTGCAGTTGATGGAGATTTGTGGGATGCACATCCAGGGCACGGCTCTCCTGTTCCACCACATCCCAAAGATGCTCTATTGGGTTGAGATCTGGTGACTGTGGGAGCCATTTTAGTACAGTGAACTCATTGTCATGTTCAAGAAACCAATTTGAAATGATTCAAGCTTTGTGACATGGTGCATTATCCTGCTGGAAGTAGCCATCAGAGAATGGGTACATGGTGGTCATAAAGGGATGGACATGGTCAGAAACAATGCTCAGGTAGGCCGTGGCATTTAAACGATGCCCAATTGGCACTAAGGGGCCTAAAGTGTGCCAAGAAAACATCCCCCACACCATTACACCACCACCACCAGCCTGCACAGTGGTAACAAGGCATGATGGATCCATGTTCTCATTTTGTTTAAGCCAAATTCTGACTCTACCATCTGAATGTCTCAACAGAAATCGAGACTCATCAGACCAGGCAACATTTTTCCAGTCTTCAACTGTCCAATTTTGGTGAGCTCGTGCATATTGTAGCCTCTTTTTCCTATTTGTAGTGGAGATGAGTGGTACCCGGTGGGGTCTTCTGCTGTTGTAACCCATCCGCCTCAAGGTTGTGCGTGTTGTGGCTTCACAAATGCTTTGCTGCATACCTCGGTTGTAACGAGTGGTTATTTCAGTCAAAGTTGCTCTTCTATCAGCTTGAATCAGTCGGCCCATTCTCCTCTGACCTCTAGCATCAACAAGGCATTTTCGCCCACAGGACTGCCGCATACTGGCTGTTTTTCCCTTTTCACACCATTCTTTGTAAACCCTAGAAATGGTTGTGTGTGAAAATCCCAGTAACTGAGCAGATTGTGAAATACTCAGACCGGCCCGTCTGGCACCAACAACCATGCCACGCTCAAAATTGCTTAAATCACCTTTCTTTCCCATTCTGACATTCAGTTTGGAGTTCAGGAGATTGTCTTGACCAGGACCACACCCCTAAATGCATTGAAGCAACTGCCATGTGATTGGTTGATTAGATAATTGCATTAGATTCAAGATTCAAGAGTTTTATTTGTCACATACACAGTTATATACAGAATATACAACCGGCAGTGAAATGTAAAATTTCACTGCCGGTTGTGAAATGTAAAATGTAAAAATGTATCATTAATGAGAAATTGAACAGGTGGTCCTAATAATCCTTTAGGTGAGTGTATATTCCGAGGGAGCAATTATGTCTCATTCATTAAGTTGTGTGTTTATGTGGTCTGATGCCAAAAACCAAAAAAAACAAAAACGTGCCTACAGTTAATAATTATCATAATGCACACCCAAACCATCTCCATATAAGGGCACAACCTCATGCGTATGAATCTTCAAGTAAAACCAAGTCTGGCATTCTTACAACCAGTTTGACTATTAAACAAAATTCAGGTATAACACCAGTTTACAATAAATTTACTTCCAATATACTTTTAACTCTGAAATAAGACTCATTATAGGGTCACTTAGTTATAGGGCACAATACGTAGCTTTTCGCCGCTAGAGGTCGCTTATTCAAAACAAAGGCATAGCTTGATGAGGTGGAATCATGGGAGTTGTTGTCTTTAGCTGGTGGAACAGAATCTGATGGGACTCGGGCAGAAAACATGGTACTCTCTGTAAATCAAGAAAACGAGATTTAAACAATAAGACTAACTGTGTTGAACTTTATAACAGTGATTCGTTTTTTTTGGCGATGGATGTATCTAAACAGTTGCTCACATGTCTAATAAAACAAATAAAATATATAAAAGCATCTTTGGTGTTTCCATGGTTACTACAAAATAAAACCGGAAATCGAGGGTAACGTGGGAATGATGTCACTGATAGGCGATGCATGGACATGGTCCGTCACATGTTCTGGTTAAAATTGCTTATTTCTCTGGATTTAAACATTGTTGGAAACATTTGGGATAATGCAAATACACAAGTCAACAAAATATATAACATTGTTCTAGTGGTTTTTGGATATTTTAATACAAAAATCTTACTTATTGTGCCTTTAAATTTCTAATAGTAATTTATAAATAAACATTAGTCATTTTGACATGTTTCTAAGGCCACTGGCAGTGCCTCAATATTTTATCCTAAATTTAGAAGTGCAAATTTATTGGTGAATCATGATTTCTGCATGAAAATATTTGCGCTCAGATTTTACACACAAAAAAATGTGTATGCACAGTAAATATGTATACATGCACATATTTCTAACTCAAAGTGGAATCTGATATGTTGATCAGTGCACTGTATAGTTGCGAGTGAAGGCTGGCGTCGCAGTGAGCACTGAGTACCCCTGTGAAGACCATCTGGCTGTGTGCTTAGCCTCGCTCTCATCCACAATCACATTCGCTAAGATTAATTCTGAATCCTGCAACAAGAGAAGTTTGCTCGCCTCTCAGCTGATATAGGGGGATTTGAGGAAGAGGAAGATGTACTCAGAATGGCAAAACTAGCAGTTCTAGCTATTTTAGCTCACCATAGAGGCCAGTGGCTGTAAGTCTGCAAAATGCTGGCCCGCACATCAGATTTTCAAAACATGAGAGACCACAAACGTGCAATGTGACCAAGACAGCACAGTACACACTAGTAGATTCCATTCACAAACAACTAGAGTCCTGACTGTGATCATGGGAAATCTCACAAAATCTCTTACGGTCAAACGCGACTTTAGAGTAAACAGACATGGCGGACGACAGTCAAGAAGAAATGGCAATAATAATGTTTGGACTGCTTTTTATAGAAAATCTGCGGGAGTCGGCTCGCTTTCTGATTTGGTATCGTTTTGTTCCGTGCACTTTTGTCCTCGGGGTTCCCCCCACACAACAGGATTTCTTCAACATGTTGAATATTTACAATTCAAGATTGGTGCGGCCCGACGTTCTTAAGATAATCCATCAAGATAATCGGGACTTTACCTAGGATTGTTGGAAGGGGAGAACTGGGCCCAAAATTGGCGCAATTATCTTGTAGCGTGTGCCCGGCTTTAGTCTGATAGCTGTCTGTTATTATTTGTGTGTGTGTGTGTGTGGGGGGCATTGTTACAATATTTCAGAAATTTAGGGGGTGATTTTAAAGTGTGTTTGTTTGCACCACAGACTGTAAAAAATATTCATGGACACTAGTCACCCGTAGGTTTCTGAAGTGAGTTTTTGAAGCGTAAAGTCGGCCATTGCTATCTTGGCAGCGCGTCACTCCCGGATAACTGAAAATGGGCAAAGAGACGGGACATAGCTGAAGCTGAGGTGACGTGATGACTAACAGACAGCGGTCACTCAAAATGGTCGTGCCCTTAATTATTAACTTTAAGGCTTTATATAATGTAAACGAATGAGATATTAAAAAATTCACTCCCCTCACAGTTGTCGTGAAGGGAAAAATTAGCCGTATAGACCAAAACCACAATTTGTACCAGGCTGATGTTTTTTTTTCTGTTGTAAAGTTGGACATTTTAACATGGGGCTCAATGAGATTCTGCTCCGTTTTGGAGCCTGTCTCTAGCGGCCAGTCAATGAATTGCAGTTTAAGTCACTTCCCATATCGCTTCAAGAGAAACTGGGGGAGGTTGTAGTTCACAGGTAATAAACAATTTCAGCCTAAAAATTTTACATATTGCCACTCACAATTGTATTTTTTTACATAGTGCCTATTTTTTGCTCATAGTGCATCCACTATGCTGATATTTTTAACTGTTGTAGCTTATCCATGTTGCGTGCATAAAATTGACACTGACACAATGACTGACGCATCATCAGAGAACCGCCAACTGTTTTAGTTAACAGCTATGTTTCCATCCAGAGTTGCGAATTCAACTTGTGCGCAAAATTTTAATATCACATATACTTTAATGCAAACTGAATGTTGTTTTTAGACACTTAATTGCATGTTATTTACAATTAAATGAAAATGTAGGCTATTATGGTTTAAATTTATATTAAATTAAATTAGATGCAATTATTCCCATTTAAGTAGGATGTACATCTTTATATGTAATTTCATAATTACTTTACTGTCCTTGAAATATGGTTTTATCATTTTTTGACATGATTTAAAATGTACTTAAAATTAAGACTTAAAAATGTGACTTCTTTAAAAGTGTACTTAAGTGTATTAAGAAACAGTCGTGAAAGTATATATCTATAAGTACACTTAAGTGGCTTTTATACTTTAATTTGAAGTACACTACAAGTGCACATTCAATACAAGTGTGCACATTTCTTTTTCACAAGGGTACACAAAGAGCCATTAACATTATTCAAAGACATACGGTTCCAGTCTCTATCTCTTGATGATTTAACTCAGTAAATCAAGGTCTTGGACTTGCTCAGCATGTCGAGAGGGCACAATTTGTCTAAAGGGCACATTTTGGCAGGCAGGCTTGTATTCAAACAAGCAGGCGGCCAGACAGGCTCCCAGCCTGGAGGGACAAGATAGCAACCATAACATTGGAATCAGTATATTTAGACCAATGGCAGACAGTTGGTCGGTTTTGGACACTACCTGTTGGCTCCGACAGGCTCTGTACCTGCCATTGAAAGGAGCCCAAATCCCTCAACACTGTAATCTGTATCAATCCCAGAGAATTAGGGACACAGATTTACACAAGTCCCCACATATGCAGGAATGACACAGTTAAAAAAAAAACACAAAATGCATATGAGTAATTTTACCATTTAGGTCAGGTTCTTTGGAGCTTCCGGGGGAATTAGCCTAGTCCTTATTAACATTTAGGAAGAGATGTTAGTGAGAACCCTTTTTATGTCATTTCACCCAAATTACAATGAAAATGGGTTCAGATCAGGCAGGGTTTTTTTTTTTTTTTAAGATTTTATTCCAGGATCGTTTAACCACATGGCTGTACCTCAAGTCATTTGTACTACTAGTTTTGGTCTTTTTGATTTTATATTTGAGAGGAATAGGATATTCTGGGACAGGGGATTAGGGAATTGGGGCCAGATTTATTTCCCCGCACCCACAGAGCGGCAGGGCAAATGCTGAATCGCATTCAGAAAGCCTCAGCCGAAGCTATTGATCAAGTTGAGCCGCAACCTAATTCAGCCGATCAGAATTTAAATGTCACAGAGTATTCAAATGCACATAAGCAAACAATTCAGTCAAAAGTACAAAAGCAACTCTCTATTTGAGTTAAATAAAAATTTAAACTTAAATCGATTTTCTCTTGAATAAGTAATAGATTAATAAGATCAAAGATTGCCGTTTGATCTACCCAAAACAAATTGTATCTCATGTTTAACTGCTATCTACTATACATAAGAGCCTGCGGCAAAGGACTGGCCGAGATAAAGATAAAAAACATTTATGTTTAAATATAAATCTTGCCTAAAAACTCTTGAAGTTACACTCCGTGACACAATAACATAGTATTTGTGTGAAATGCTGCCAGTATAGATCCAACAAGCGGAGCGATACAAATTGTGAAAAGGCTCTCAACCAGTCATATTCAAGAACCAGAACTAACTGCTGTATAAAGTGTAATAAATCTCAAATAGAGAAAAAAAGTTTATGATTGTGAGGAATTCGTAGATGGTCACGAGATAGCACTGAACATACTTTTACACGATGTGAAAGTATAAAGAATACCAAATATTGGTATGATTAATTAAGTTGTTGTTTTTATTGTGTTATGTGATATAAATATAATTAATTACAGTATTCAATTCTAAATTGAGCAAATACATTGCATTTAAATATACACAATACACACTGTTCAAGGTTGTGGTTGGTAAGAAGAAGTTTCTTATGCTCATTTATTGAATCAAAATGTATTAACTATTATTAACATTTAAAATAAATGTTTCCTCGTTTAATATATTTTAAAATGTAATCTATTCCTGTGATTTAAAGCTGAATCTTCAGCATCATTACTCCAGTCTTCAGCGCCACATGATCCTTCAGAAATCATTCTAATATGCTGATTTGCTGCTCAAGAAACATTTATTATTATTACTAATGTTGAAAACAGTTGCTTAAATTTTTTTGGAAATTATGATACTCTATTTTTCAGGATTCTTTGATGAATTGAAAGTTCAAAAGAACAGCATTTATGTGAAATCTTGTAACATTATAAATGTCTTACTGTTGTTCGCTTTAATGTTTCCCTGCTGAATAAAAGCATTCATTTCTTTAAAAAAATCTGTCTTACCCCAGACTTTTGTATGGTAGTGTAAACTGAAAGAAAAGCCTATATATTGCTGTAAGTTGCTACTGATATTATTTTAGTGTCATAATTATCATAGTACCAGTATTCCAGTATTATTTACAGCAAAGTGAGACAACAGATCAGCAGTTATGGTGCAGGCTGCATCAATAATGAAAACACAATTGATTCTTTAAGACAATGGCTAAGAAGCAATAGTGTTTCTGCAGCTGGAAATTGATCGTCTTTGTGTTTCTATTCCTGTGGATGTTGTCCTTTCTGCTGATTATGAAGGCATTTGGAGGTTTGGATGGATGTTAAGCTAAGAGATTTGAAAGCTAAGAGGAAGATTTAGGAGGGGAAAGACTGAGAGAGCATGATCTGTAAGAATGATTGTGGACCTTAGATCAAGCTGTGTTTTGCTGAGGTAAGCACACAGCTTAAACGGATGAGGTGTTTTGATGGGGGGATTGATGGGTAGCGGTTTGATGCCAGGCCATAGAGTCACCATTCTGATCTGTTCTTTCTGGCCGGATATAAAAACGACTACATCCAGACAGTATATCCAAATCTCCCCCGCCTAATTCATCCATGTTTGTTCTGTCTCTTGTACTTAAACCCCATTGGATCACCCACCCAGTGTCCAGCTGATTCTTTTGCACTGACTTTTGGTGGCAATACTAAAGGCCTTTAGCTGGGAGATGAAACTGCACCAGGCCACGTCATTCCTGGCAAGGGATCTCTTTTCTGCTCTGGTGGGGGCAACCGGATTGCCGCAGTGGAATTTTAATACCCTGCAGGCATCAATCAGTCGGAATGGGGCTCGGTACATTCCACCTGTGTTTGCCGTTTCCTGTCTCCCTTCTTGGTCATGTTACAAATTGGTGTTTGGTAAAGAATGCCATTTGGACTTGTGTTAGAAATGGCCAAGAACATATCAGATGTTGACCACAGCCATAAATGTACACAATGTGGTTTTTTTTCCAAGGTTGTAGCCTACTTTGAATTATTTTTGGTTGCATATAACAGAGTTTTGCACTTTTGCAAACCCTTGCCGTTTTTCTGTACGTCATTGTGACGCACCATGCTCATTTAAATCAAATGGATTTTCAGCATTCTCTGATGCAGCATACGTGTAAGGACTATTGACAATTTTGCGCTTAAAAGACTTCTAATAGACGTCCAAACACAGCCCTGGCGTCTAATAGACGTCCAAACACAGCCCTGGTGTCTAGGCTAAAACGAGGCAAAATTTAGGCTGTTAGTGAAAATTTAATACACGTCTAACCATATCCTAAGAATAGACTAGTCATCTATAACATGAACATGTCAAAGAAATGAAACCAAACACCTTGTAACCACTGTTGACTTTGCCTACATGATGGAATATCATACACCTCACAAGCTATTATGGCAAAACCGACATGTAACCAAATTCAAGATTATTAGAAGTACTAGAAGTGGGTTACTCATAGCCAGACTATATCGGGTCTATAGTTAACCGACACGGTGAAATGAAACTATTGCTTGCAGGGTAATAAAGAAAAGGAAACATCTTTCAAAAAGATTTAGTATGTTCCAAGTTGGTTTCATATAGGTTTGAACATTATTTTCAAGAAACGTTTCAATTAAATAACTAAAAAGTCTCTAAAAATGTGTAAAAAGTAATACAATATTTTCTTTACACCATGAATACATGTCAGTGTACACATCTTTATTATTTATTGAAAAAAAGTTAGTTAGTTAGTTTTTAGGGGGAGTCGCACCACATGAAATTTTACAACCTGAACTAACCTTTCCTTGTCATAAAAAGGTCAAATGTTTCTGAATATTGGTTAATATTGGCACCACATGGCAGTTTTTACGTTATGCCTATGAAAAAAAAAAAAGGTTAAAAGGAATTTTACTTCAGAAAGGAAAAACACATTTATCTAGAATAAGTTTATGTAGGTGATTTTGTGAATTAATTATTTAATGTATTTGTGAATTACTTAAAGTGTGTCTTGGAAGATTTTCAACCCATTTTGTATTGTTACTATGTCAGTAGTATATGTAAAATGAACAATGTTTACTTGTTCTCCGTGTTACCCGGACAAAATTCATGTTTGTATCCCCGACCACAGACAGTCGGATCGACAGAGGGTTGTTAACAGAACATTGCAAGGGTGATAATGTATTATCACTGAAAATGGTATAGTATTTGTCTTCTCATTAAACAGCAGTATGGCAAAAATAGAGCAACAGCATATTGCTCTGGGTTTTGGGTGGAATTGACATAACAGCAGTTTCTTTCAGTTTTTTCCCCTCCATTTGGCCTAAAACACTGTATTCATGGTCATTCAGTTTGAAATGTTGACTACAAACAGGTTTTCAGATTTTGATACTACCTACAACACGCTGAATCCTTCACTGGAAACTGAAAGTAACTCACTCCCACTAAACATTTTGAACTCTTGCACCTAGGAAAAGTTTGCTAAGAAGTATTTCCTACCAAAGCAAGGCGGTATTTGACTGATAAGCATATCCATAACAGACTGTTGGGAGTGGCCTTGGATGGACACATGTCCAGTGCATTATGGGTGTTGAAGTTTTCCTACCTATTTGGCAAAAGGGAAGGCAACAGTTTTCTCTAGTCAGGTAGTACCAATTTCGCCTTTTTACTTCAAAGTCAGCAAAGTATTATTGAAAGTCCATTTTGCCAGTGGTGAAGTTCCCCTTTAGTTCATCTGGATAAAAAATACACATGATGTAATTTGACAAGCAAACATTTATAAACAAATATGTAATTGCTTCAGTGAAGAGTTGTTCAGATTCCAAATGGAACATCAAAATTTGGAACAACTTAAAAATCTTTCTTCTTGAGAGAGCCATTTTTTGATAATGGGCCTTTAAATTCATTCCTCTGTCCTGCAGAGCTCATCATCAAAGCACATCAGAAATTGAGCCAGAGTTAGATCTGCACAAAATAGATAGGTACTCTGTGTCTGTTTTCAATGGGATAAGAGAAAGAGAGCGTTTTTTCAAAAATGAGAGCAGTAACCTTCCTTTTGGTGACACATTGAGTCAGCATGAGGTGAAGTCAGGACTTCCTTGTTCCTTTTCATAAGGCTCAATAGATACATTATTGATTCTTTTGTTCACGTTTTTCCATCTCTTTACCAAAGCAAGCTGTTTTGTTTGAACAAGAAAAGGTCTGCCAATGTTGAAGCCTTTCCTTGTGGAAGAATAAAAACGCCACAGTGGATATCTTGCCTTCATTCCGAGAGTTAAGATCCATGATTGATGCGGCTACAGGAGTCTAGATAACTGTCCCTGCTAAATTTAGCCATGAAACGACTGGGACTGTAATTGAAAACGGAAGAGGGATGTTGCACTTTTTTTCAATCTGGATCCAATCTCTGATCACCCTTCAAGGTGTACCTAATAATAAAAATAACCAAAGATTGACCCGCACATGTACTTTCAGTTCTTCTCGACTGGTTTTGTTCAGGTTCTAAAGGCCTCCTTGGATTTTACAGTCTGACAAGCAAACCCATTTTTAATATAATCTTGGTCGTATTTTTGTTGCATGTTTTTGTTCAAAAATGCCCCTGAATTCAAAGTCATTCAGCAAACCAACAAAGAACTGAAGCCAATTGCTGATTGACGTACCCAAACCCATGTGTCCATGTATGGATCCCATAACAAATCCCTTTTCTGATGAGAAACCTCATGAATCATCCAGTCCTCAAAAGTAAACATGTTTCATTTAACCCAGTTTTTAGACCTACAGGGCCTGAGATTAGTTGTCAAGTCCACCCAGATCCATTTCTCCTCAGGAACTGTGGTCTGGAAGCTTCTGTGGGTGTTTTGCGTGGATAACAGGATTTGCCCCTGATGATGGAGGCAGTTTCACAAGAATGGCATCAGCGCTGGCCTGTGATCACAGCACAAAGTTGGACAGAATGGAGTGTGAATCTCTCCAACTCCTACTGACGGCACTGGTGACATATTTCTGAGATTTCAGTGCCCCAGAAACACATGAACATCATAGTACTGCAGCTGAGCTAAAATAAGGGTTAATGTATGTGCTCAATGGGGGCTTTTATTGGGGTATTTCGTAGTGATGCAACAACATTTTTGATTGAGATTGAAACCAAAAATTTCTGGACTCAAACCAACTCAAACTGAAATCAGTTTTACTTTAAAGGACACTTTAAATCATTAATCTTGTCGTGCTTTAAAGAAGTGCACTTATTTGTATGTGTTGACTAACACAAAATCATATGTAGTTTAAGTGTAGTTTGATATTACAACATAGTATGTTATAAAAATAGGCAAAAGAGTCACTATTGTAAAATTAAAATAAAATCCCAAGAATCGCTAGGTATGAACATTAACAACCGAGATCCTTGCCAACACCACTATTGTATATTGTATTATGGTACAGTTCTGATAATGCATCAAGCCTCTTTGGATAAATTAAATATCAAGTACAAATCATCAGATCTTCAAAATAAACTAATCATCTTGATCTGAAGCTCTGAGGATTGTTGAATTCAACGTTAGGGCAGCACACGTACGCAGAGGGTTTTCCACAAAGCCTTGATGAATAGGTTGGCAGACGTACAAAGAGTATGTCCTGTTTTTCCCACCTGTTTCTCTCTCTCTCTCATTCAACCATCTCTGCCTGTCTCTCTTTCTGTTTCCATTCACACATACAGTATGGCACATTTATTTTCATTTTCTCTCTTTTTCTCTGCTTTTCCAGGCCCAGCACATGCTCACAGCTATGCTTTTTTTGTTCAAAATATACATGTTCCTGTCATTCGGGATAGGAGTCAGGAAGAAATGTCACTCACAGATCACCCCTAACACCACTCGACTCGAAGGCAGTGTCATAGCTAATTTGACTTTCAGTTGTTTCAGGCTATATCTAATATCCTTGCATAATTCACCCTAACCTCAGTGTATCTCAATGTCATATTTGTTTGCCTAGTGGTTAATGGTCAAAGAGTTTTCCAAGGGTTATGCAAGCACATGAAACAGCAACGCAAAAACCTTAGTCAGTTTAGATGCCACATGTTATGTGACGCTATATATGTTATGTGAGGGATAAAAGTACAGTTTGATCAAAATGTCATATTGTCTGAAACTTCACACACACAAAAAAGAAGTTCTGTCATTATTTACTCACCCTCATGTCATTCCTTGTGATAAAATAAGTGCACTTAGTTGTATTGAATGTGCACTTATATTTTGGATTTTTGCAGAAAATAAGCTCTGTGACCAACAAAAGTTTTGATTGTTTTGATTCTTACATGTTTGTTCCTCATGATACACCTATGATACAGTTGCCAGGAGAATCTTTTGATCATATTTATTTTAGGGATGCACCGATATGAACATTTTGGCAGAGACCGATAACCGATAATTCTTTATATTTGAAAGCCGATAACCGATATATTGGCCGATAAATCCAAATCCAAATTTGTATATAATTTTTGAGAGCCTGGTTACAAAAACAACAGTCTCAGCATTAAAAGCCATGTCCCAAGCACACAATTATAACATTCTCATTATAATTTCATGTAGCCTATATGACAGACTTGCGCTGCACAGGTTGCACTTAACTGTATTTTCCTTTTTGAAGTTATTCCAGTCATATTTCAAGCAATTCAAAACCCTCATGGCGAACAGTGTGCATCTGAAGTGTCTCAGCTGAAGGAAATGATTCATTATTTATCAGCTTTAATATAACGCCCAAAATTTCTTATCGGGCTGATAACGATAACATTTAAATGAACATATATCGTCCAGTACCGATATGGTGGCCAATATATTGTGCATTACTAATTTATTTAATTACAATCAACATGCAATTAATTGTCTGAAAACATTACATTCAGTTCCCTCTTATTGTATTATTGCCGTAATAAGTACCCTTTTTAAATACATTTCTGCTAAATGTACTTCTTTTTCACAAGGAACACCAAATCAGAATGGCTTTCTTTCTTCTGTGGAACTCAAAAGTTATTTTGAAAATAAAATGTTGAAGAGTTTTTTGGGCTCCAATGACTTTCATTGTAACAAAAAATATTTTTTGTGTTCCACAAGACGAAAAGTTCGACGACATGAGTTCGGAAAAGTTCGGAACGACATGAGGATGAGAAAATGATGACAGGATTGTGCAGTGTAACAAGAAAATTCCTTATAGTTGGCAAAAATTGCGTGACCCTTTGGTTTAGCATCAACTTTAGAGTATGTCTTGACTTTATTAGTGCACCTGATGATGTATACTTACAGTGCTCTAATCTTGACAAAACAATCTCTTAATCTATTTCAAAGCTCACAGAAGCATTGCATGCTTCCAGAATTAGCAAGAGGTCCTTAGGAAGCACTCGTGGCAATTTTTGGGACAAAACTCCCACTGCTAGGCTCATAGTGTGCTGGTGACCAAGAAAGAAATCTGTGTCAAGCCCTAATAGAAGCAGTCTGCTGACTCACATACTAACATTTCCTCCCTGAGGAAGGACCATCCTTGGCTCCTTACTAAGAGTGATCCCTTATATATTCAGATGAAAGACTGTTTTCACCAATGTAATCCATATGCATCGCATCCTGTTTTTCCTAATAGCTGGGTAGTACACATGGGCTGTAACCACAAGCCAAGTCATCTGTGGCTTCAACATGTTGTTTTCTCCATCTGACAGATGGCTAGTCAGTATTCAGTGTGAAATGGTGGTACAAATTGTGTTTGTTTGTCATTTGGGCTGTGCAGTTTCAATTGCTGACACTGATGAAATCCAATGAGGCCAGTGGATATACTAGTATTACTCAATGCAGTGTCTACCACAGATCATCCTCCATTTTGAGGTTCACTTTTGTAGCTTTTTCTTTTTCTTGAAAACCACTTATAATACTGGAAAAGATTTCTTACACCAAAAACAGTCAGAATTTGGCTTTAAATGACCATTTTCTTTATTTGCACTAGGGGTGGGTGATATGACCAAAGTCTTATATAACGATGAGTCATTTTATTTCACGATAACTATATATATATATATATATATATATATATATATATATATATATATATATATATATATATATATATATATATATATATATATATAGTTATATTTGCTTTAAATAAGGTTTTTATGATATCACTTTTTTTTTTTACCATTGAAATTTCACAATTCTTGTCATCATTTTCAATATCATTAAAAAGCCTAAGCCTAGCCTAAAACAACTCTCAAGCTTACTAAAGAGAAGTAAACGGTGATAAAGAAAGAGCAAAGAAAACAAAATACAACACAACAAAGACACACATGAAATATACCTACCTGAAAAACTTCAAGCACTAGAAATAAGAAATACTACATAAATTGTATAAAGTAATCAAATCTATAAAAACACTGTAAAAACACTCTCTTCACTGTATAAATTAAATATAAGTTTATTCTTATTAAAGTTAACTTATTAAAGTAAACAACGACAGCAGGTAAAATTGGATGCTGTCACTTTAAGACCGACCGTAAGTTGAATACTGAAAGCGGCCTGGCGGAAGCTAGACATTTTACTTTTAACATTTTAACATTTAACATTAATTTGAACATTTTAACATGTTAAATATGGATATTTTTCTTAATGCATCACTTCACTTCAGAAGGCCTTTATTAACCCCCCTGAGCCGTGTGGATTACTTTTCTAATGAATGGATGCACTTTTTGGGCTTAACATTTTGGGCTTCTATTCACTGCCATTATAATGCTTGGAAGAGTCAGGACATTTCTGAATATAACTCATCTTATTCGTCTGAAAGAAGAATGTCATATACACCTAGGATGGCTTGGGTGAGTAAATCATGGACTAATTTTCATTTTTGGGTGAACTATCCCTTTATGTGCGATCTGAATGTAATGTTTTCAGACACTTGATTGCATGTAAATTGTAATTAAATCATTTATCATAGTTTAAATTTATATTAAATGCTATTAGCTGAATTTGAGTGAATTAGAATTTTTTACCCACTTAAAGGATTAGTTCACTTTTAAATAAGCTTTTGCTGATAATTTACTCACCCCCATGTCATCCAAGATGTCCATGTCTTTCTTTCTTCAGTTGAAAAGAAATTATGGTTTTTGATGAAAACATACCAGCATTTTTCTCTCCATATAATGGACTTCAGTGGACCCCAAACGGTTTAAGATCCAAATGACAGTTTCAGTGCAGTTTCAAAGGGCTTTAAACGATACCAGACGATGAATAAGGGTCTTATCTAGCGAAACGATCGGTCATTAAAAAAAAAAAAGTTTTAAGTTTTATAAGCACAAATGCTCGCCTTGCTCTGTTCTGTGATGCACGTTCGTGACGTCACATAATACACAATTACGTTGAAAAGGTCACACTTGACGTAGGCGGAAGTACCGAGCTAGTATTTACAAATGTGCAGAAAGAGGATTCAAAATCATCCGACATCGTTGTTTTACCTTTTAACTCCCTTTTTTTGTTTGACTTAGAATGTGCACGTTCAACTTGTAAACACTGACGGTACTTTTGACATAGTCGGTACTTCCGCCTATGTCAAGCGTGACCTTTTAAATGACCAATCGTTTCGCTAGATAATACCCTTATTCATCGTCTGGTATCGTTTAAAGCCCTTTGAAGCTGCACTGAAACTGTCATTTGGACCTTGAACCGTTTGGGGTCCATTGAAGTCCATTATATGGAGAAATGTTTTGATGTTCATCAAAAACCATAATTACTTTTCGACTGAAGAAAGAAAGACATGGACATCTTGGATGACATGGGGGTGAGTAAATTATCAGCAAAAGTTTATTTAAAAGTGAACTAATCCTTTAAGTCCCAGTAGGACTTAAGCGCATAAGTACTTCTGTTGTCTTTTGAAATATGGTTAAGTATATTGCTGAATGTCCTGACAAGCATTTATAGTTAACTAAAATATACTTTATTGACACTTGTATGTAAAAGCTTAAATTAAATCTGTTCATCATAAAGTGATCGAGTCTCTTCAGAAAATTTGGACTAAACTGCGCAAAGTGTCAAAGTGGTAGTTGCGTAGCTGTCAATGGAGGGACAGAAAGCTCTCAGATTTCATTCAAATATCTTCATTTGTGTTTTAAAGATGAATGAAAGTCTTACGGGTTTGGAACGACATGAGGGTGAGTAATTAATGACAGAATTTTCATCTAACTAACCCGACTCAGGATTTGTCTTGGCTATTTCCTATTCTCTTCTGAGGGGACATAGCAAATTTGGTGCGAGAATGATACCTTGTTCTGCCACCCACACTCTTGTGTATAGAGATGAATCATGTTTTTTGAGATCCTGTCTGAATTTTAATCATATTATCATGGTCACAAGGGGTTGATAGGATTCAGTCAATAACTGTAAGAAATAACAGACCTCCAGCACTCAAAGAGCTGGTACATAGTGCTATTTGTGTTGAACAAAAAGCTGAACAATTTGCTCAGTCATTCATTGAAATTTGCACGGTCGTTTTTTATGAGGCCCTAAATTTGTGGGCCGTACAACACCAAAGCAACACGGCTGTAGTAGCCAGCCAATCTCAGAGTTTTATGATGTGTGACTTAATCAAACCTCCTGTGGGTATTGTTCCTTTTTTCACTGAGGTGATTGTAAAACGATAATATAGTTAGTAGACAGATGTGCTCAGAGCTGGATTTATGTTGTTAGAGTCGGGATGGTAGAAGGGTGAGTGGGTTGACTGAAGCATCAGGCTATTCTGGATCATTCTTTGTTGTTCCTGTTCTCTTACTCACTGCTGCATCTGCCAGTTCCACCTCTTTGTTTCCCAGTGATGTTTCTTTTGTGTCTTTCATTGATGAAGTGGAAATGACCCCTGCTGATGGGATATCAGCCCACTCACTAGTGGACATCTGGACAGTCACGGCTGCACTGTCCACACAGATGGTCCTTTCAGAGCGTCTAGTGAAAAGATCGCAGGCCAGCGAATGTAATGACATTTGAGAGGCTGTTGAAAGCTCAACTCTTGCCATTGATCCCGTAATATACACTCCAGAAAGGATTTTCAGGACCAGTGTTTTTGTCTTGTTTTCCAAGAAATATTCAAGCATCTTTAAAACACAATATATTTACTTGAGAATCAAAATTAAAGATAAAAATGTAATATTTTGAATAAACCTTCCAACATAAAATAATATTGACTATAATAATTTACAGTTTTAAATCTTTCAATTGTTGTTTTAATTAATTTGAATCCCTAATTTGTACATTTAAAAACTGGCATATTGTTACTCTAAAATTAATGAATTACTAAAAAGTTCTACATCTTCAACAATGTAATTAGATTACTGTACTAATTATGGAAAAAGTATTGCATTACTAATTACTTTCTAAATCCCGTATCAACCTCCTCGACCAGTTGAACAAACAAGGATATGAAACTTCTCTTTTAATTCTTTCAAGTAAATAATATATATATATATATATATATATATATATATATATATATATATATATATATATATATATATATATATATATATATATATATATATATATATATATATTTGAAGTATTTAGAGGGAGAAGGTTAGGTTAAAAACATATATATATATATTTTTTATATAGAATTGTTCTAGTCTATACAGTATTTAATGCAATTACATCAGAAATAACTGTAATTTACTTACAGAAAGAATAAGAGTAATCCCTTTACTTTTCAAGGGAAACGTAATTAAATTATAGAAATGAATTACTTAATATTTCCTTACACCCAACACTGCGGGTAACATATAAACATAACCAAATTCATCCACATAAAAAAGAAGTCCCCACAAAGTGTTGCGTTCCCCCAAGAAGCGTTGCATTCGCTCACAAAACACAGAAATATAGTGTTTTCCTCCCACCTTTTATTATTATTTCCATAATATCCTAAGTTTCTTGGGAATGCAATAAACATGCGAGAGAACAAACACAAAAGCATTGATACATAATTCTTCCTCCCATCAATTTTTTTTTAACATCACAATGTCCAGAACAGAAGAATTGATTTATTAGTGCTGTAACAAAATATGAGCCACACATTTCTGCTCATATAGACTTCCACTGCCCTAGTGAAAAAGTATTTAAAATACATTTATTTATGTATGGTACAAATCCTTTAAAGGGGTGGTAAAACACATTCTTTCGAAGGGCTTGATTGTGTTTGTGGGGTGCACTGTAACATGTGTTCATGCTTCTTTTTAAAAAATTGCATTATTTTTCATATATTTTACCTTTATTCTACACTGCTCTGTCCTTCCTTGTAAAAACGGTCTGATGGTTTCCGGGTTCTATGAAGCCGGTCCCTCAAAAATACGCAATGGGCTCAGATTGGTCAGCTGGCCCAGTGTGCTGTGATTCGCTAACCGCCTAGTGCACGTTTTTCGGAAACGTCACACCCCTTACCTTTACCGGTAGCCTGTGCTTTGGTAGTATTAGAAACAATGTTGATTCTAGCGATTATAGGCAAATATCTGTCGCAAGAACTATTAACCCAAAACGAACACTAAACATTGGCTTTACTATAGTAGCCAAATCAAACACAGAACCATGTTTAGCATGCCTGTAGATAAACAATACATAAAAGAATAATTTACACTAATCCAAGTTCGCTGTTGAGATTTAAAAAAAGTTTGTAACGGATAACGTTAAGTATGAATGAGCATTTAACAAACTGGTTTGCAGAGCCAAACAGCGTTGTCATTTGTTTACTTCCATGCGTCCACAACGTACAATTAACAATACGAACTATTACAGGAAAAAATAAATCATACTTACAGGTTGTGGCCCGTAAATGGCTTCTTCTTCTTTCAGGACAAGCCGTTGTGCGAATCCTGCATTGAACTCGCAAAGATTGTGGAAGCTTTCCTCCGTCAAATGTGCAGCACAGAGAGCGAGATTTGGGTAATAATTATGAGGGACCGAGTTAAAAATAAATCTGAACCATTGATCCCTAATTCCCCCGTCCCTAGGAAGGCTGAACAAAGTGGACCTGCAGTCCGGATGAAAATAACAGCGTTTTGTCGGCATTGCAGCAGCAACACTCCAGCCTACCAACTATACCACAACAACTCTTCTCCACGGCAATAAAAAATGGCCTCGCCCCCCTTATTTAATATTCTTGGAGGAGGGGTTTATGTAAATATTGAGGTTGGTGATGTCAGCAACCCTGGAGGAATGTCTGTAGTCCCTACCGGCCGTTTGCTGTAGTCCTTAGAAATTGATTTCTTTAAAAGCAAATATCTCCCTTTGCTTTAAACTTTGAACGTTGTAACTTTGCAGATGTTGTTTATGCTCAAACAGCAACATTACACACTAGCTAAAGTTAGAAAAGTCAAATCGTGTTTTACCACCCCTTTAACATGTTTACTGACATATTGCTTGAGACTTACTGATTTAAATATTATAATTAAACAATTTGGAGTACTTCATTGCACAATGCACATTTCGTAGCACATTTCAAGCCTAAAGTGTGTGTAATATCACTATTAGTAAGGATTGTATGATCTCTGAATAATGTGTCTTTAAATGCAAGATATTTAAAGTGTACTTGCAATAGTTAATACTTACATGTATAAGAACAAGTATATCATTAGTTGGATGTCAGCACTATTTCCGGATAACTAAAGTACAATAAGTACAAAAGTAGTTGTTACAAATAGCAGAATGTAAGTGTAGCAATTTAGTATACTAAAAGTACAATTGCAGGGTATTTATATTAAGTACATAAATATGTGTAAATGTATCTGTTAGCATAACAAATATATTTCAAATACATTTTGGTATGTTTATTTTTCACTAGGGTGAGTATAAACCATTTATATGGTTTATATGGAAAAGTATAGCCATTTTCTGTGGTAATCGACAGCACTTCTTTCAGGTTTATATTGAAAACGCTCATCTTTGCTCCTCATGATTGCCTCTTTACACCTCAACCAGGTGTTGTTGTCTCTTCACCTTTAGATGGCAACAATAGGCCATCCTGTGGTTATTTAGAGTTCTGCCTGGGTTTGCTTTTCAGTATTTCCTTGCTTTGGTGTAGAAAATGGTTTATCAGGCCTTGAAGCTGAAGACAGGCTTGTGGAGTGCTAGCCGGGGTTAGATTGTGCAGTTACTGTGCAGTGTGTTAAATATTCTTGGTGATGAAAGGCCCAGTTGGTCTGGTTAGTGCAAAAGGCCTGCAGACTGCATGTCACACACTGCCTGCTTTATAATACTGTAACCTGCCTCATTTGATTAGTGTTTTGCTGCTAATAACAGAGTTTTATCTGATTGATTCTAGCCTTTTGTCAGCAAACAAACACTATTATCAGTATAGTAAAGGAAAGCTGCGGACTGCAGTTGACTGATAATGAATTTCATTTATCATGGAATCTGTCAGAGAACTCATTGTTTATAAACCATCGATCATTCCCTTTACAAATATGCCTTCAAGCAATGCTATACGAGTGACTACGATCATATTAGGATTGTTTGTGTCCAGTCCACACAGGCCATTTGCAGTTTCAGAGTCACTATTCAGCAAAATGGCTGTATGCTTTTGTATAAATCCGTGTGACTCAGGCATTGGTGTACAGGAGGCCCTCAAAGAGCTGGTGGGGAGCCTGCACCTTTTGGGGGCCCCTCATGATGGTATGAGCTAATTAAATTTGCATATCTACGAGTAGCCTTTTCTAACTGTTTTTTTTGTGTGATTTGAAACACTTGTCACTTAAAGTCCCTCTGTAGTCCCCCTGTAATTGTATCTCTTAAAACTCATCTTTGATCACCAAAATGACCAAATTCCTGTGAATTTTTTTTATTCATGCTTTAAAATAGCTTGAATGTAACTCTAAACCCTTGCTTCATCTAGTATCCGTAGATCCATGAATATGCAAATGAGCCCAGCATCCACTCACTCATAGGCTCGTCTACAAGTCGATGGGCCCTTGTAACGTAGTTCGTAGATATGGGAAGAAGGAGGCAAGAACCGGCGAACGTTTAAAGAATGTAATAAATAAACAAACTGAAAGTAAAAGCGGCAGCCCCTCACGGACGACTGCCACGCACACACATAATTAAACATAAACAAAACATAATATAAAGTCCAGGCCTGGTCCTCTCTCGTCCTTCACTGGTGTCGCTCATCCTTATATGCCTCCGAGCTCCCTCATGAGAGGTCTTGCTCGCTCCTCCCACGTCTCTCGCTCATCAACCTCGCCACAGCCCTATTTTAACGGTCTGAGCGCATGGTCTGAAGCGCATGGCGCAGGTGCACTTAGAATCCACTTTTGCTAGTTTAACGATGAAAAAAACGATCAGCGCGCCAGGCACATGGTCCAAAAGGGTTGTACCTAGTCTCTTAATGAGTCATGGGTGTGTTTTGGGCGTAACATGCAATAAACTAATCAGAGTCTCATCTCCCCTTCCCTTTAAAAGCCAGTTGCGCTTGCACCATGGCGGATTCACTATTTACATGGTGAAATTTGTGAGTGGAAAGACTTCTCCAGAGAGAAATCCTTTTATTTGTGATATTTAAAAATGTTTGTGTGCTGCTGCATGTTACTGTGTGTGTAATAAGCAGAGTGTACATGCGTTGTGCACCCACCTATAGGTGCATATTACTAACGCGCCCTTTAAATAACAAAAAAATACTGAGCTATTGACTTTAGACCAGGTTTTTTTTGTTCAGTGGAGCAGTGATTTTTAGTTGCAACACGCCAGCAATGCGCCTGAACACACCTGAACACACCTCATTTTCAGACCAGCACGCCCATGGGGCAAACAGATTGGCGAGAAAGCATTTGCTATTTAAACAACCTGGTGCTGGACGTGAAAATGATAACTGGTTCGGGCTGAAACTAGCAAAAAACACCTGCGTTGCACCTGCTGTTGCATTGCACCCAGTGTATGATATGGCCCGATGAATCAGAATTGCGTTCGCCATCTCAGAGTCAGACAGCTGCCTCTAACAATCAGCATCCTTAGAAATGCAAACAACTTAGTCTAAACAACTTATAACATCAGTGGAAGGCATATAGTTCATCATAACAATGTAATATACATCATATACATAATTCAACTGCTATATTGCTAAATGTACCTGATTTTTCATATCAACAGAAAAATATACCAGGATAACATGGCTTCTCTTGAGACTCCCCTGCTTCACAGCATAGTTAATGATATGCAAAAGCCCGCCCACACGTTGACGTGATTGGTTACAAGGTAGTTTGTGACATAAGTAACACGAATGATTTCAAACCGCGTTTTTAAGACTGCCGATTTAAGGAGAAAATACTCAGCAATGGTGTTGATTAATGAATTGGCACATGGTTTGTCTGAAAGCATATTAAAAACACATAGACATATTAACATCATTAAAATTTCATAGTACAGATGCACAAATATTACAGTTCTAGTTGATACAGGCAATTATTTTCATGTTATGGCCAATAAATGTTACATGGCTGATATTAACATTTCTATACTATTTTATTTAGACAAAATAAAAAATAAAGCACTAAAATCAAATGTTTCATGAGTTTAAGCATCACAATACTGTAAAGAATTAAAACTAGATATACATTTTTATTTGCTAAATTATTTGTGTTTTTATAATAAACCCTGCAATTCCATAAAATATAAGAAATGTCGACTTCATGGTGACTTTAATGAAATCCTACAGGGAGTGTGGATCTCTTTCATGCTGTATAGACGCCCACTAAAATAACCAGACCAAACAACTCAAAACAATGTCCACATTAGATTAATTAACAGTAACACAATTACTGAAAGAATGGCTGCCCATGTTTATCATCCAGTGAATTGTTTTGGAAAGCGGCTGAGAGTGAGAAACTGAATGTGTCATGCAGTGGAGACCTGCAGATGGTGTGATTGGGAAAAACATTTTTTGAGTGGAACTCGAGCAGCAATAAGCATACACTGTAATTGTGTTTGCGTAAGGGGCAGTGCTTCAGTTTGGCCATGCTGATTTTTTTTTTTAAAAGTGTGCACTGTGCATAGAGATGTAATGATTAGCACCCAGCTGGTGTTAAGCTGGTTTGAACTTGGACCCAAACATAAAAATTATGGGATCTTATTTTATTTGATTTAGTTTTGAAACTAAAAAATGCAGTTTAAAATACAGCAATTGCCTTTTTATTATTATTTACTTGAGCATGTGCGAAACAACTGTGATTTCTTTTAAATATCCTATTTACAAAGTTTTTTTTTCTTAACCTTTCATGCTTAAATGTCAACCAGCCATTATATAGTCTGTCCACAGGTTCCAGTGGCTGTTTGCACTTGATACATTTCAGTTTTACTCTCTTTGCATCGGCTGAGCGTCTGCACAATAAATGGACACATTGGCATTTGGAATCCAGCACAGAAGTTCAGTGGTCATGCTTTCACATGCACTTCTTGGCTAAATGTCACTCTGCAAGAGCTTGTCTTGGAGCTCTCGCTACCCATATGGAGCCGGGCTTGTTCTGGAGGCTTTCACGCCTTCTTCCTGGAGCTTTTTACAGTCACCTCCAAGAGAAGAACACAGCGTTTCTGCGAGCTGCCATCCTCCCTCCTGATGCATTAACTGGCCTGCTGGAGAAGACAAGAGGACAACAGCTCAGATTCTTCAGAATCATATCTAAAGATATTATAAACCTCATATCCTCATATGTTCTGGTTTTCTGTCTTAAAGGGATCAATTCATCAATTCACTCATCAATTCATATTACCCAACGCTTACAGGCATGATTCAGTTTACGGCATTTTTCATTTATCTCTATGGTATCCCCAAACAGTGATTGACTGTCTGAACTAAATTCAATGACGTCAAGGCAGTAATGTAATTGGTTATCAAGGCACAAGTGATCCAAGTTAGTCATTACGCCTTTTCCAATGGTACAGCCACGGACCCGGGTATCTCCTAATAATAAGCCCATCTGTGGGAGGCCGGTGGCGCGAGTGTCAATGAGCGTCACCTGCGCACCACACCATTTTCGAGTACAATGGAGGAGCTCTGGAAGGATAAAAAGATGCGAGAGGATCAGGCCTGGGTTTTTATGTTGCTGTTTTGCTTTAGTTTATGTGGCAGGCATCTGTGAGGGGCTTCCGTTTTACTGTAATTTTGTTGTTTATGTTTATTATATTATTAAAGTTGCGTTGATCGTTGATCGTTTGTCGGTTCCCGTCTCCTTCTTCCCTGAGCCTTTAACATTGTTACAGTTGTGTTGCCTAAATGCACACATTTTTAGTGTTTTATTTTTTTTATTTATTTAGACAAAATAGCATAGAATTTTGGTAACACTTTGCAATAAGGTCTCATTTGTGAACATATTTTAGCACTTCCAGTATTGTCGTTCAGGCATGAATGTTTGCCAATCATTATTACCGGTACATATTCGGGTCTTTAGCGACCCGGATTTATATCTAACACGGATGGATCTCTACCTTTCACAATAATATAAAACTCTCCTGATATTAGTGTAACAGTTACAGAATAATAAAATAAAGCATATTTTGTTACCTTTTGGAGCTTTGAAGGGTTCAGTTTGAGCAGATGTTTTATACCATCATCACTGTCCTCATCAGAGCTCATTTCCCAGTACGTTCAGCATCTGGCTCATATTCACCATCTCAAACATATTCTCAAAACTATAATTTCCAACATTTTCAAAATCAATATTTTGATCTCTGACAGCTTCTTCACCAGATCCACCATCGAGTGACAGTGACAGTAATATTTGATTGCGTTCAGTACTTGCTCTGCAGTAAATCGCTGAGCCATTTCAAGTTTTGTTAATGAGATTTCCTATTCTATTGTTTTCTGCCTGTGGTAACTATGAGTGAAACGTCACTTCATCATTGTGTATCAGACATTGCCACCCTATGAAATGAAGATGAATTGCACTTTTTCAGTCATCAAAGATTCAATTATTGTTGTGCAGAAAAAAATATACTTACACTGTAACACACCTCCGGTTGTTAGCAACCCTATAAAATTTTTTTTTACAAAAAATGAATGGGGAAACTTGTTATATTGTCTCCTTCGTTACTCTGGTAGGTTGTAGCACGATCCTATTGCGTGCAGAGGGAATTTGAAAGACAACCGTTTATCCCACCCCTCGAATTGAGCCCTGCCAACAGTGTGTTCCCAGACCCAACATCTTGATGTGGGTCTGGTTTGTTAGGCTAATGTTTTACATTTTACTTCTGGTGATTGTATTTAGGCTACAAAATTCATAAAAGTTGTGTTCATGAAGATCGTCATGATAAACAACTTTAAGTCACACCTGGTCACAGAGCTTTTCTATTCCAAAAGCCAAAGGAAAAAATCCTATTGGGTTTTTGACAAGGGAACCAGAGTGATGCTGACTTCCGGGTTGCCTACAAAAATACGTAATCACTGCAGCGCTTTATTTGTATATATAGACAGCTGACAGTTGGTCCTTGGCAACACTGATGTGAAAGGTTCGCTGCCCTCCCACTGAAGGGTCTAATTGCATGTGCATGAGAGCAGGTGGCACAGTTCTACACTTCAGTAAGGAAAATGTCAGAGTAGCTTGACTTCACCCACTAAACGACAACGTGGGTGACAACTGGAACCAGTATCCCATGTGGGTGTGAAGCCTCCGTTGTCCAGGTGCGAAGAATCTGTCGTGCATATTATAGTGGGCTCCATCATCTGACACCTCCTTTAGGCAGATGTGACGCTATATTTAGCATCCTGCTAGAGTGCTGTTGAATTATGCTGCTTTTTTATGCCATCAAGCTCATTGGACCCTTTCTAAACATATGCATGTTATAGGCTTTGAGCATATGGCCCAAAATTAACATTCATATTTGGTTCAGTTGCTTTTAAAGGGATATTCCACCCAAAAATGACAATTCTCTCATGTCATCCCAGATGTCATGTCATCTTTCTTCAGATAAACACAAATAGAGATTTTTAGAAAAATAATCCATCTCTGCGAGTCCATATAACGAAAGTGGATCGATTCCACTTCTAGAATCTTCTAGATTAGAAGTCGCTTCAAAATCAATACAAAACAAACACAACAGTAATCCATACAATCAGTGTCTTATGTGTTGTGAAACTTGTGCAAAAAGTGGCGTCTTCTCTGCTTCCATATTGATTTCCATGATTTCACAACACACATACATCACACTTCACAATGTGCTGATGTTCACACTGTGCCTGAAGCGGCGGTTTATTGCTTAAAAAGTTAAAAAATATATAAATAAAAAAGACATCAACTCATCAACTGTTGTGTTGTTTTTGCATGGTTTTTGAAGCGTAAACTTCCATCCACTTGCTTTATATGTATTTACAGAGATACATTTTTATTGTATCTCTGTAAATTGTTTTGTATATTTATTGTTTGTGTTCATCTGAAGAAAGAAACTCATATATCTGGGATGGCATGAGGGTGAGCAAATGATGAGATAATTTTGGGGTGGAGTATCCTTTAAATGAACATCAGAAGCTGGTCCTTGTTGAACTACCCTTACGAAAAAGAAGTATACTTCAAGTTCATTTTATGAAATATACTTAAGTATATTTATAAAGTAGACTTTATGTAGAAAGTATACTAATATCAATGTACTAGTAGTAAACTTGTAAGTATACTATTTCAATACTCCTTGCGACTAAATTGGGCCATATTTTAGTGTATAAAAGTATACGTTTAAGTGTACTATAAGTGTAACAGTAGTAAACTTTAAGTGCACAACTATGCATCTATACTACAAGTGAACTTATAAGTATACTAGTAGTTTACTATTTTAATAGTTTAACTATTTTAATTTTTTTTGTTTATGAAAGTAAACTCTGAAGTGTACTCTCAGTAAACTACTAGTTTAGAATTTTATACTGCAAGTATACTTTACTTTACTAAAGTTTTCTTTAAGTGAACATAACATCATACATATAGTTTACTATTCATATATTATTTTGCACTTTAAGTTTACTATGTTCCTATTAATAGTAGCCTATTAATTTTTATACTTGAAATATTCCTTTAACTGTACTTTAACTCTTTCCATTTTAAAAACATATTATTCTAGCTTCATGCATTCTTTTTATATACTTGAATGTAGGTAACGTTAGGCAGTTTTGATGATCACATTATTTTACATTTGCGTAAGCTATCACTTGTTTCTGCTTCTTCTTTATAAGTTTATAAGTTTATAAGAAAGTATGTAAACCTATGTGAAAGAAGTATTTAGTAGGCTACTCAATCAAAAGATTAAACACAACTACAAGCCAAGTATACTTAGAATACTTACTTATACGTTTAAGTATATCTCTGTCAAATAGTCCAAAATATACTTAGATCTTTCTGTCAGTATAAAGTCAAGTATACTTAAGTGCAGTTTTAAGTATATTTCAGAGAAGTACATAAAGTATATTTCAGAGAAGTACATAAAGTATATTTCTGAGAAGTACATAAAGTATATTTCTGAGAAGTACATAAAAGTAGATTGAAAGTATACTTTCTTATTTTTTTAGTTTAAAAGAAGTATACTAATAGCACACTTGAATAAACTTATTTCTCGTAAGGGTTATAATGATAAATATAACTACAGGTTTAATAATCATTCTAATTCTATGAGGACAACTATAACGATAACGACACAGAGTATCGATATTGTTGGAATTACTTGCAGAAAGTTTATCTGGTGAGCCAATCAGAATCCACCGACTTTAAAAGCTTGAGCATTTAAAGCAGCGGACAACATAACTGCAATGCACTTATAATAAACAGAATGTTATCGTGCGTTGATGTGAACTTTATCGTTATAGTTATCATTATAGTTCTCATTCTTGGGATAAACTGGCCTGAAATCTTTCTTTAAGATATCAATTGTCTATTGAAAACTAGTTGAGGGAAACCGGCAAACTATTGCCTGAAGGAAAAGTAAAAGGTTAATGTGACTGGCCCGATTGTTTTGCACTTGTAGGGTACTGACCTTGTAAGACAGCTCTCGTATTCTTCTGCTTGAGATAAATAACACTCGTATTATTCACGCCAAACTCTCCAGCTCAAGGAGCTAACTGTCTCCCCAAAGACCAGCTGGGGTTTTAAATGGATGTCTGAAAAGATTTGAGTGTCCTAATCAGAAATAACCATCAGCAAGATTGTCTCTTGTGACACATGTGATAAAAACCCAAAACGGAATGCTAATCTGCTGGTAGAATTAGTATTGAAGCATCATCACCAGGCATAAAATGGGTGACATGGAATGTGACTATGACCTCAGCGACCGCAAAACTGAACCGCCTGCTTGTGCAGTGACATCATGACCACATGACACAGACCAGGGCGGCTGAAATGGACCAAATGTGGGATAGAGCATGAAATGAGAGAATTACATTTGGGAAACATTACAGTTAACCTTTCAATACCACTTATTAGAGACCATTGGCCGTTCCCTCATGTGGAATACAGTATCAAATCAAATGTGTTTTGCATATTGTTCCAGGCTTTATTTTGCTGTTGGGGATTGGTACAGAAACAGTGTGCATCTTCGGGGCACAGTTTTGGCACAATTTGTGTAGAACTGCATGCCATTGATTTATATGCATAATATTTTAAAGAGATGATACAGTTTTTTTATATATATAGTGCCCCATGAAAAATAATTGCTTAATATATATGTTTTTGCATAATAATGAAATTAAGTGTACTTAAAGAGAGTACACTTTCATGACTATAATTCTTATACACTTGTAAAAAGTGCACTTTGTAATGTCAAAGTTTATTTTAAAATACTTTTTAAATCATGTTTTAATATTCTTTTGTCATGATTTAAAGTATACTTATTTTAATTTGTTGCCTAACATATTAAAGGACATGTAAAGTACATATATAGTAAATAAATATATTTTAAATGTACTAAATTGCAACTTCATCATTACAAATGTGCAATTACAAATACACTCACCTAAAGGATTATTAGGAACACCTGTTCAATTTCTCATTAATGCAATTATCTAATCAACCAATCACATGGCAGTTGCTTCAATGCATTTAGGGGTGTGGTCCTGGTCAAGACAATCTCCTGAACTCCAAACTGAATGTCAGAATGGGAAAGAAAGGTGATTTAAGCAATTTTGAGCGTGGCATGGTTGTTGGTGCCAGACGGGCCAGTCTGAGTATTTCACAATCTGCTCAGTTACTGGGATTTTCACGCACAACCATTTCTAGGGTTTACAAAGAATGGTGTGAAAAGGAAAAAACATCCAGTATGCGGCAGTCCTGTGGGCGAAAATGCCTTGTTGATGCTAGAGGTCAGAGGAGAATGGGCCGACTGATTCAAGCTGATAGAAGCTACTTTGACTGAAATAACCACTCGTTACAACCGAGGTATGCAGCAAAGCATTTGTGAAGCCACAACACGCACAACCTTGAGGCGGATGGGCTACAACAGCAGAAGACCCCACCGGGTACCACTCATCTCCACTACAAATAAGAAAAAGAGGCTACAATTTGCACAAGCTCACCAAAATTGGACAGTTGAAGACTGGAAAAATGTTGCCTGGTCTGATGAGTCTCGATTTCTGTTGAGACATTCAGATGGTAGAGTCAGAATTTGGCGTAAACAGAATGAGAACATGGATCCATCATGCCTTGTTAGCACTGTGCAGGCTGGTGGTGGTGGTGTAATGGTGTGGGGGATGTTTTCTTGGCACACTTTAGGCCCCTTAGTGCCAATTGGGCATTGTTTAAATGCCACGGCCTACCTGAGCATTGTTTCTGACCATGTCCATCCCTTTATGACCACCATGTACCCATTCTCTGATGGCTACTTCCAGCAGGATAATGCACCATATCACAAAGCTCGAATCATTTCAAATTGGTTTCTTGAACATGACAATAAGTTCACTGTACTAAAATGGCCCCCACAGTCACCAGATCTCAACTCAATAGAGCATCTTTGGGATGTGGTGGAACGGGAGCTTCGTGCCCTGGATGTGCATCCCACAAATCTCCATCAACTGCAAGGTGCTATCCTATCAATATGGGCCAACATTTCTAAAGACCTTTGTTGAATCAATGCCACGTGGAATTAAGGCAGTTCTGAAGGCGAGAGGGGGTCAAACACAGTATTAGTATGGTGTTCCTAATAATCCTTTAGGTGAGTGTATATTTAAATACATGACATTCAAGTTTCAGTAGAAATCACATTAAAGTAGATTTTAGTTTAACCATAAATGCTTAACCATATTTCAAAGAGAAAAATACATATACATAAATATGTACTTAAATCCTTCTTATGTCAAATAACTCTCTTAAGTAATTGCATTTAATATACAATTAATTTACAATACATTTTATTTAATTGTAAGTAACATGCAATTAAGTTTCCAAAACATTCAGTTTGCAATTAAGTATATTTTAAAAATATTTTATTTGTGTAGTGTAGTTCTTTTTCACAAGGGGTGGCAGAACTGCTGTTAATCCTAAAAATACAGTTGGATATATGCCCCAGATATTAAAACTCGTAAGTTAATCAATCTCTTGCGTCACTGCAGCACAGACATAGTGTCATGTAATGGGATAAAGCGGACTATGGCTTCTTGGAAACAGGACATTGCATTTTGTGGCCTTGCATGGAAGGACATGTTTCAGTGTCTTGAAACCTGATTATCCGAAAGGAATTGTGCAATAATTTCATATGAAACCTTGCCCAGCCATTGTAAAGTGAAGCCGTCCTTTTCCAAAGCAAATGAGAGGCCTCAGATTAGTTCTGTGACCGTCTTCTTGGCAACAGCCTGAAGACAAGCACGTCAGCTTGGTTTTGTTTGCCGATTCTGTCCCCAAACCTTGTTTACAGCTGACCATCTGCTGTTGGTAAGGCTGGGACATATCCTGGACATTTCAGTGGTCAGTTTTAGTTCTGACACTGAAAAGGAGAACAGTCATGCTGTCACCAGAGCAACAGGAAGCCGGGAGAATAAACACCTAGAAGAGCGAAACTCAGAAATCACTCGAGGTGATAAGACGAAATGAAAATTACTGCCAGATTGAACTGAGGATAGGCAAAACATACGAAAGACGTTAAAAACAAGGGTATGAAGTTAGCAAAAGTCTGAATTTTATGACACTTGTAGACCCTATCCTCGAAGAAATCAGGACAGAAGTGTTTGAAAGTGGACAAAAGAGACGGAAACACCAGATGTAAACGGGAATGTGTCTCCCTCGTCTACTTGTGATCCGATCGACCAAAACGCGTATCTTAAGGTGTAAACAGGACATTTATGTAATGATTAAAGTATTATTTATTTTCTTGCTTGTTTGAAAAATATTAACAACATTATAGACAGTGGCGTGTCTATTTGTGCTGCATTTATACTAGGCCAGGCCTTATGGCCTTGGTATACTTCAAGCTAAATCGAAGAACAAACTGGTGTGACATCATTTCGAACAACATTAGGCCAAACCGAAGTTCATTTAGTGTTTGTTTCGGGAGTTCAAGACAGCTTGCCAAAACAAACTTCATCAAAATTAATCTAGCAGGCACTCTTAACAGCGTGGGATGTTTGCTAACAGTGTACTGCTGAAAAGGTATTTTTAAACTTCTTTTTACCCCTACACTCTTTAAAATAAAGGTTCCAAAATATAAAATAAAGGTTTTCACAGTGATGCCATATAATAACCATATTTGGTTCCCAAAAGAACCTTACAGTGAACAATTCTTAAAAGAACATTTAAAAAAACTAAAGAACCATTTTCCACTATAAAGAACCTTTTGTTGAATGGAAAGGTTCCAAGGATGTTAAAGGATTAGTTCACTTTAAAATGAAAATGACCCCATGATTTAATCACCCTCAAGTCATCCTAGGTGTATATGACATTCTTCTTTCAGACGAACACAATCAGAGTTATATTCAGAAATGTCCTGACTCTTCCAAGCATTATAATGGCAGTGAATGGGGCCATGAGTTTGAAGCTCAGAAAATTGTATCCATCCATTATAAAAGTAATCCATATGACTCCGGGGTTAATAAAGGCCTTCTGAAGCGAAGCGATATGTTTGTGTAAAGAAAAATATCCATATTTAACACGTTATAAAGTTAAATATCTGTATGTGATTACACATTTGTAATGATGAAGTTGTTTTTAGTACATTTAAGATATATAAACATGTAACAACAAATGTACAAATGTAATACCAAATAACACATTATAATCAAGCATATACTAACATGCTTTACTATGTTAGTCAGCACATCAAAATAAGTGTTTTAAAAAGTGTACACAAGTGTGTTAAGAAACAGGATTAAATGGGTCTGACGTTTAAATTGAAAGGATCTCAAAGACCCAACTTCTCGGGTGACTCTGTTTACATACACCAGTCAGGCATAACATTAAAAATTCAAATTCAAATCACATACACAAAATACACTTTATATTACAGTCATACTGTAATATAAATATATTACAGTCCCATGTACATACTCAGTACTTATTATAGTAATTACAATAACTGGGTAATAACTAGGTACTAACCCTGAGCCTACCCCTAAACCTAACCTTAACCCATGTAGTTACCTTATATTACCCAGTACTTTCTTAGGTAAGTACACTGTAAGTACACGTAAGTAATAACTGTAAAATAAAGTGCAACCATATTTAGAATTATAAGTAATTATGAAATTACATATAAAGATGTACAGTTACTTATAAATAAACTATAATCATTGTCATTGTAAATAATTAAGTGTCCGAGAACATTACATACTTAAGTATATTACTTTAAAGTATAAGTACAATAATAAGTACACTTTTTAAAAGTATTCTAAAGTGTACAAGGGTCACAAGGGTTGTATAACCTCAGATATGATACTTTTATGAAAGAAGAAATAATTTTGGTGAGTCTCCTTAACTCCTGAATGACATTAACTTCAGCATTATCAGTGATGACTGCAGACAAACAGGCAGCTGTACCCAAAAGAATGGAATTAACTTGCACTTTAATCACTTTCTTTGTATTTCCTTCCATGTGGCAGTAGCACAACTTGTTTAAATGAATTGCGGTGGCGCTCCTTTATGCAGACAAACAGCCTCATTTAAATGACAATGTGAGTTTGTCAGCTGTGATTGGATGCAGTGGAAGTTACGCCTAAATTATCCTGGACTCACAATTAGACTTGGCATCAAGCGACTGACGTCTTTCTCATTTTCTTTCTTCAAATATTTTGTGCTTATGGTATATTCTATTTTCTATCGGGTTTTTTTTTTTTTGCTGGACTAATCCACACTTCTCCAAGAATAGATATTCATCTTTCTCTTTGAATAACTCCTCATAAGGCCCTTGACATTAATGATTTCAAGCGTTTCCTTCTTTCTATTTCAAATCAATGCAGTTTTCCTGCTGGTTCGACATTAACGGGCCCTTTAAAGAGGCGTGGGTTCCCTAATTATAGAAACTAGTTTTTTTTAGTCATCACTCATCCCTTAGCTGAATGAAACAGATGTAACTGTATGTTTGTGTGTGTGCAGGCATGAAAAATCTCTGCTGTTAAAAAGAGTAATATAGCATACACTGTTTATGCGTGCACAATGTGTGTAGTATTTCTGAATCTTGAGAGCTTGAGTAAGCAGTAAGTGCTGGAGAGGGTATTTATGGCTGACAGAGTTTGAGTCAGAGCAGCGCTGATGCTGGATGGGATGTGACCTGATCTCCATGAGGACCCTGTGACCCCGTTTCTGCATTAATGCATCTCTGTATGCTGTTATTTATGTGTGTACATGTGTGAGCTAGGGCGGATATGCTTAAAGTTGACATTTTTACATTTTACTTCTTTATTGTGAGGGATTTCAGGATATTCAGTGAGAACAAAAGTCATTTCAGCGGCAGAACAACTTTTTGTAATTATATGCATGGATGAATCATGGAACAGGAAATCAGGAACAGTAGACTCTGGGCTGCACAATATTGAAAAAATGACATTGCGATATTTAGATTTTCTATATATTCAATATTCAAGATTCAAGAGTTTTATTGGTCACATACATCGTCACATATTTTTCATATCACAATATATATTGTGATATGAAAAATACACAAGTTATGACAACATATGTTTTTATATTGCTTTAACTCATCAAAATAAGCACTTTTCAACTTTTTTAAAGTTATACAAGATTCAACTCATTTTTTAAAGTTAGTTTAATGTAATTCAAGTTGAAATGACTTAAACAACAAAGTTGATTGTACTTAAAAAAATTATTTTGTTTTTATTTATTTTTTTATACAGTGTATGAGAAACCAGATAACTAGAGCTATATTTGGAAAATATATATATATAAATAAATATTTAAATACATTTAGTATACTTCTAGATTGAGTGGGGCAATTTTGTTGGGGAGTGCATCTATAAAAATGAAGAAAAAAAGCTACACAAATGTTTTTTTATCTAATGATTGAAATGAAATCTAAAACTAAAAATATTGATTTTATGTTATTTGATATATTCTGCACTGAACCTTTCAGTGGCCAGTTCTTAGAACCTTTTTTTTTTTTTTTTTTTTTTAGTGTGAAGAACATTTTAATTATCTAAAGAACCTTTTACTATATAGAATCTTTTGTCCATGGAAAGTTTCCATGGATTTTAAATGTTCTTCATGGAACCATAGATGTCAATAAGGAACAAGAGTTTTTAAGAGTGTAGGCTCAATATCAGCTTGTTTGTTATATGTATGTGGGTGTGTGTAAGTTCCGCATCCTCAGTGTGTCAGATGTCGATCATTATTGCTCACCCATTATTGCTTCACAGTCACTGGAATCCCCTGGAGTGGCTCAGATTTGCTTTTATCCGTGTTCTATTGTGGAAAATCATTTTCTCCCACCCCATCTGCACAAGCTCTGGCGTCCCTGCACATATCTACCTTCTAACCTATTACCCTGAAACTCAAAAATGGAAAACCTTGTGGAACCCGTGTAATCACTGCAATTACAAATAATTATTCCTCAACGTTGCACTGAAGTGGTAATGAAAGCTGAGAGCTCAGCAGGTGGCTTGTATTTCCTCTGGTGTGGCCTATTATATTGATACCAATAGCATTTTCTCCAAGCAGCACATGGTCATTTCCTCATGGATTCCAGGGTCTTGCTGTACCCATGACTATATAAGGGTATTTTCCCAGATTCTCGACCTCCTCCCAATGCTAATACACCGCCACATACTCACAACACATTCCCAGACTGAAGAAATACTTTCGGGTATTCACCACCCCTTCTCAGTCTCTCCAGTTTTACAGCACGATGACTAAACAAGCCGAGGGAATGATGTCACCATGTTCTAGCTGCGGGTCAAAGGGCGACATAACTCAGATGGCCCCCTCATGTCTGGTCGTCACAAACAACTTTGTGCCAATTACTGTACGTTCACTGCGTTCTTTTCAGGCCTGGTAGAGCGGTTGATTGGCCTCTGGGATAGATTGCGAATGTACCATCTAGAGTCGTGTTGCTCAAATTCCTTCCTCACCGCACTTTTCGAACAGGCTGCTCCTGATTACAGGCCATAGATTTTCCAGAGATGTGCATACGATTCATATGCCTCATAGACAGTCCCTAAAGCCTCATCAATTCAAGTTTATTTTTTTGGCATGTCCCTGAAACGGGAACATAACATGTGAGGTATTTTAATCCAGGAAGAGCTCGAGAGCTTTCGCTGTAGATATCTGGATATCCCGAGAAAACTTTGTCTTGGCTCACCACAATGGTAAAAACCCCTATGGAGGTGATACTTCTACTGAATTTATCTGATTTTCTATCATCTGGAGGATGCCATATGAATAAGCCTTCATTCATCACTGGTCGTCATCAAGCGTTCATCAAGCTTTCCTGTAGCTCAAACAATAAGAGTGTGGCGTTAGCAATGCCAAGGTCGTGGGTTTGATTCCCAGGGAAAGCAAGAACTGACAAAATGTAAAAATGTGTACCTTGAATGCAATGTAAGTCGCTTTGGATAAAAGTGTCTGCCAAATGCATAAATGTAAATGTCATCGTTCTCTCAAGGAAATGCCATGCATTGTCATGCTAGATGTTGAGGAGGTTTATTCATGCTCATACACATCAATGATTGACTTTAAAGAGGTTTTGCTCATGTGTTTAGACACTTTTGCGGTTTTGTGTGTTTGTAATTACGTGAATAAAAGCCTAAATTCAATCTGTTCACCATATAAATCGATCATGTCTCTTCAGAAAATTTGGACTAAACCACTCAATCATATGGATTATTTTTACGATCTTTTTATGAAGTTTTTGAAGCATCAATGTGCTAGTTAAAGCTGTTAGTGGAGGGACAGATAAAGCTTGGAATTCATTAAAAATATCTTCATTTGTGTTCCAAAGATGAACAAAAGTCTTATGAGTTTGAAACGACATGAGGGTGAGTAATTAATGGCAGAATTTATATTTTTGGGTGAATAACCCTTTAAGCACTCTTGCAAAGAGAGAATTTGCTTGCACTGAACAAACTCAGAGGTGACTAATCTAAACGTCTCTGATTGATGCTTTGCATTCATAAGCTCAACAGAAATGTGCGGAATTGGAAATAATGTTCAATTCTGGAAAAAAAAGAAAAGAAATCTGATGCAATGTGAGCAGATCTAATTGCAATGCTGCAGTCATATTTGGGACAGCCATAACAGAGTTCAGTTGTGTAGGGGCATTATCTTGAATTTGGTGGCATTTTTGTTAATTTTTTTTTCTTCAAGATTTGAGGAAAGTAAATGTTTTTTTTCCTAAACATTTAGTTGGGAACCACTAGACCCTATAATGAAACAGATCCCGGATCCATCTGACTTAGGTTGGGCTATAGAATAGCCATGTTTTCATTGCCCTTCAAATTGCGCAAAAAGAAATAGCGAATTGAAAATACGATCAGTGGAAATGCGTCAATCAGTTGCAAAACTCCCATATATCTCAAAAAAGTTTTTATGCTCGCATGAGGTGGTTCATATTTTCGTCGATCATTCTTTAAAGATGACGCAGTATGTTTGGACAGAAGACGAGACAGTTCTTCGATTAAAAATAATTGCTAGTGGGGTGGCTGGTATATACAAAAGCCTAGCAACATCCATGCCATTATTTTTGCAATGTCGTATTGCAAAAGCGGACAGAGGCCGCTGGAGCAATTGCTAATGAGAGACTAGTACGACACATGGCTCGAAAGCAGTGGAGCAGCAGACGAACGCTTCCGCTTATGTGAATGTGGGGAAACGCAGCGATGTTTTATCATATTAGATACATTTGAGTGTGTTTAAAGTTATGTTATAATGCTACTCTGTGCATTCGTTCTGCGGCTACTATGAGACACTTGTTGCACTGCAGTAAGCTAGATCAATAGTAGGCATGGTAAAACATGGTACTCACGGCCCACGGACACGGTCCGTCACGTGTTCTGGTTAAAATTGCTTCTTTCTCTGGATTTAAACATTATTGGAAACATCTGGGATAATGTAAGTACACAAGTCATAAAAATATATAACATTGCTCTAGTGGTTTTTGGATATTTGAATCCAAAAATACATATTGTGCCTTTAATGGAAACGCCGTCATTTCGCAATAGTTTTTTATCGACATTTAATGCAAACGTTTTGCGCAAATCTGCAATCAAAAACCCCTACTAACTAAATAGTTCTGAAAAGGACCATGGTATTACACAAAAGCATCTTATAACGCTACATTAACCATTCAGGTCGTTCATGCTCACATTCCATTGCAGTGGTTGAAGATTCACCAAGATCCCAATTTTTTCCTCATTGGAAATATGTCAGGTTATGGAAGTAAAATGGTTTGTGAATGTCGTTCCACGTTGACTTTGATGTTTCAAACGTTTCAAATTATTCTCACACTTCAGGTAACTTGATTTACGCACGGTCACAATTCAGAATGTTTGTGTGTATGAGCTGCAGTCTGAAGGCCTTCGTTAAAAACTCAGAGATGCTGCGTGACTAATCTCCGACCCAGTATGTCCAAAACCGGGCCAACAAATCTGCAGCCCTCAGCATATTTTTCCAGTAACTAATTTCCTTTGCAACAAGAATCTTTATGTAATTATGTGCAGAAAATGAACCAAGCGTTGTGCTCATCTTTGCTGAAGGAATATTTGTCATAGTCAGCATAAGGCTTTTCCACACATGAGGACTTTTGCAAAATGTTTTTTCCATATGTGTGGCAAATATGGTCCAGTTTTTTTTAAAACACGTTTGCTTGGTTTGTCAGGAAACCACGGTGCATCAAGATCTGGAATGATCATTAGCTGAGCAAAACGCTATTGTTATTCCTGTGGCTTTCTCTTTTGTCACAGTCGTAATTTTTGAGCATTACACAGCTGCTGGGTATTTCCAGAACATTAGCAGATAAATCTCCAAAATATTCACAGTCTTGAGAGCAATGCCTAGCTGTGAATTATGGCAGCTCAGCCATTTTAGATTCTGCATAGAGGAACCATACTCCCTTATGCATTTTATGGGAATTTTTTTGGTTGCCATGACAACTGTGCGATATGCCTGTATATCCTGATAGTCAGTGTATGGCTGCGTATGGGTAAAGTCACCTCTGTATTTGCACTTAAACTTAGAGGCCTTCTAGAAATATAAAGTGATGTTTCATCTAGCAGTCTCATTTATATTTCAAAGTCAAATACACATACTCTATGTATGCTCTCTGAGAGCTGCAAATGAGCTACAGCCTCTGATTGGATTGCGCTTGACTGGACTGAGCTGTGACAAGACAACTCAAGACAGCAGCTTGCACTCAAACTGACAAATAGACATTGACATGCACATGCATACACACAAATGTCATGCTCAAGTGAAAATGACCTACTTGTGTCAGCCACAAGAACAGTGACATCTGACCAAATTTCTGGGGACATTCCACTCCATTCAAAAGCACAGGAGATGTTTTCCCATTACATGCTTTCACACTGACATTGTTTTGTCTGGGCTGGTATCGTTTTGTCTCATAAATGAAGGCATATTTTTGTTTATATTCAACTTCATTAGCAGTTTGATGTCTTCTCGTATGTTAAAAGGATAGTTCACCCAAAAATGAAAACTCAGTTATCATTTCAAAAGAAGATATTTTGAAGAATGTTGGTAACCAAACAGATGCTGGTGCCCATTGACTTCCATAGTATGGGAAATGGAAGTCAATGGGGATCAGGAACTATTTGGTTACCAACATTCTTCAAAATATCTTCTTTTGTGTTCAACAGAAGAAAGAAACTCAGAACAACTTGAGGGTGACTAAATGATGATGGAATTTTCATTTTTGGCTGAACTATCCCTTTAAGAAAGTTGATCAACACCTGTAAAGTCGGCACCCTATATAGCAGGGGTGACGAACTCCAGTCCTGGAGAGCCACAGTCCTGCAGAATTTAGCTTCAACCCTAATCAAACACACCTGAACAAGTTAATCAGGGTCTGAAGGGTTGCAAGGAAGCTACATGAGTTTTATCAGGGTTGGTTATCAAGTTTTTTTTTTCTTACAGATTTTTCTCATCAAGAAAAATTAGTATTCCTGCTGCTAGTTTAATAATTTGAGCTCAATTTATGCAATGTTTTACAAAATGTTGAACTAGACATTAATGTTTTAACTAAACATTATTTATATTTCCCTTTATATTACAGCCAAACATAAAATATAATATTGTACGTATTTATACTAATATAATATAATAAAGGAAAAAGGATACTCAAGGCCATGCGTTATGGTGATTTTACCAGTCGAACATGTATATATAAAAATATATTAACATTATAAAAGTATTAAAACATATTTATTATATAAATATAACATTAAATTACATTACATTACATTACATTACGTTATGTTATGTTATGTTATGTTGTGTTGTGTTGTGTTGTGTTGTGTTGTGTTATGTTATACTATATTCACTAGAATCACTAGAATGTGTGGGCAAAATAACTATTTTAGTTCTGGTTTTTGTTAAAAATATTATTATATTATATAATATTGTATGATATTATCACTAGAATGTGAGGGCAAAAGGGTCATTTAGTTCTAGTTTTTGTCAGAAAAGTATTATATTTATATTATATTATATTATATTATATTATATTATATTACATTCATTATGTTATATTATATTATATTACATTCATTATAATATAATATAATATAATATAATATAATATAATATAATATAATATAATATAATATAATATAATATAATATAATATAATATAATATAATCGGGCAAAACCAAAACTAAAATTATTATTTTGCTCTCACTTTCTATTGCATGAAATTTAGTCGACTTTTCAGTTCCACATAATGTGTTTAAAACACGGGTGTTTCTGGTGTGTTGAATTAGGTAGTCTTATCTGGCAAATGCACTGCGTACTAGTGTGTGTGTATGTGTGTGTGTGTGTAGACAGCTGTGGAACATCCTAATGCAGTCGGCAAAGACTGGAGCATTAGCACACCCCTCTAGCAGAGAGGTGCCTGTGGACCAGCATCGCCATGGTAACGGCAGGGATGCTGCTGACTGTCCTAATGATGCTCTGTTGGGAGTGAAGAGGGCAAGCTTTAACTTGTTCTGAAGTGAGGGTAGAGAGGAGAGCGTGAATGTGGGAATATGTGTTGCTTTGTGTCTGAAATCACACATGGACTAAGATTATTGCTATTTATGGTTTGTACAAGTATGGTTTGTGTGCACATTCATCTAAATTCATCATGAGCTGTGTGTGTGTGTGTGTGTGTGTCTGTGTGTGTGTGTGTGTCTGCTGTCCCCCTCTGAAAAGCTCTCTCAGCAGGCTGCTGGGACAGTTTGGCTCAGGGTAGCAGATGTCTGCAGTGGTTCACCTCTATTTCAAATCCTGCTATTGATTTTCCTTTTTTTTTCACCATCTCATCACCCCTCCCCCATCACCCCTTCCCCGTCTTTTTCTTTCTTTGCGGTGGAGGGAGGGGGCTTCCTGTCATGAATAAGTCAGCAGCTTTTCACTTCTAGCAATGAACACTTTTGCTGCGGAGGTTGAGCTTAAATAATTGATTTTGGGATTTTAAGATGGTCTGAGGAAAACTGTCCGGGAAAAGAGGGAGTGATGACAGACGGTAAAATACACTCCAGAGTCCAGACTCACCCAAACGTTCAAACATATGCTTATTAGGGATGCAACAATTTGGCTGATACCAGTAGTCATTTAATGGACATAAATCAAACATGAATATTTTAGGTTAAAATGTGTACAAGAAAATGCATATTGCATCCTGTTTTTGTTTGATATACAATTTAATTGAAATGCACAAACAATACAGTTTGCATTTAGCAACACAATGCACAAAATATAGTACACATTATACATATATATATATATATTTATAAAATTGTGTATTACCAAATTGTGTAAACTGTGCATCCTGACTGTATATTGGTATAAACTGGTGAAGTAAAAATAGCATGTGTATCCTATTTACAGTGAAAACAAGCAAATCTGCCAAAAAAACATGGGCTTGCTCCCAGTTGTACAATTGCTCAGCAACAGAATCTCCATTTTCTTATTTTGAGAGGTGTGAATAACAGGACCCTATGTGTGATTATATGTGCAATCTTCACGCGTTATATTGAGACTTGCTGACGGCCTGGTTAGGAATCCCTTTGTCATGCTGTGTCCTGCTGACATCTGTCAGGGAGGCGGCCACGTGTCGCCCTGACCCCTCTCAACTCATGACCCTTCCTCCCCGACTCCAGCCCGCAGGCTTACACTGCCAGATGCGTCCATCTGCTTCTTTCTCTAGCCCTATCTTTCATTCTCTTTCTCCCCTTCTTCCAGTCCACAAACCTTATTAAGATTACATGCCATGTTTAATTGTCTTTAAGGAATAGTTCATCCCAAAATATAAATATTCTGTCATTTTTATCTTCTTCTTGTAATCTAAATGGCTTTATTTCTCGTGTAGGACACAAAAGGAGATTCTACATAGAATGTTTTTTTTTTTTTTTTTTTTTACATTATGGCAATGAGATTTTGAGAGAAAAAGTTCTCAAATTTCATGAAAATAATGTCACAATGTAAAAAATCTTAGTGGTCTTAAAACATCACAGCGGACATTTGCAGTGAAAATAGCGATAGATTCTATTTACACTGCAAAAATAGCAGTATTTTCTTTGCAATAAGTGTAAATAGTAGTTAGATGCTACTTATATTTATAAATAGTGGCAGATATTTGCACCTCAGTGTTGTACATTAAACGGTATACAATAATAAGAGCGTAAATGATTATATTTGTTAAAATGATCAAATGGATGACGCCTTATACTGGGACAATAAAGCCCTCCCTACACCTACCCTAACCGATAAACACTTCATTATTAAACAAACATTAGACACTCTATTTCCACTTTTCGTATATTTTCTTAATTTATATTGAAAATAAATGCCTTTCCGATCCTGATGGGAAAAGGGAGTAGAGCGAGTTTCGAAAGGCGGATTCGAACTCTTGTCGATTTGCGTCAAACCTTTCTGCCACGCGCTTACCTGTACTCTATTGTTACTAGTTACAATCCAGCATCTTCCGTAATTTCGTCTGGCCCAACCAGACATCAGTGGGCGGAGTTAGTGTAAATAGCCTCTGCCAACAAGATGGGCTATTTGCAGTGTAAATAGACACAACGTTATTTTTTATACATAATATATTTCAGTTAATTAGATTATAATAATAATTATTATGATTAGGGGTGAGTTGGTAGTTTTTGTAATCGTTAGCGTTCCTTCTTCTTCTTCTTCTTCCGCTCTTGAGTCTATGGCAGGACATAGAACTGCTTGTGGGAAAATTATGAAATTTGGCACACAGATGTGTTCAGAGGACACTCTGAACATCAACCACAGCAATTTTAGAGTATCTAACTCAATCACTTTAGCACCACCAACTGTCCAACTTTGCACTCAAGTTTATGTTAATAACTTTTGAACTCTAAGTACTAGGAACAAAATAATTTTTTCCTCTGATTCTTTGGCTCAAGATGTTTTGACAGATCATCTTCAGACCATGCCGGCAAAAAGTCAAAAAGAAGGAATTCACGTCGATAGACCATTTTCGTGTACCACATCAACAAATTTTATGGCATGATGCGAAAGTAACTCTGAGGCTGTATCTCTGCAATGCTTTGCCATATTGACACCAAACTTTGCATGTCATTACTCTGACCACACCACATTAATTTGGTCACAGCGCCACCTATAACCAGGGCTTGACATTAACTATTTTGCTCACCAGCCACTGTAGTTACTAGCCACTCATCATTTTCACTGGCCACAACTTTGACATCGGTACCTTGGGGAAAAACTGCCATATAGATAGATATAGATTGAGATGAGAGGACGAGAAAGAGTAGCTGGTATCGTGTATCTATTCTAAGGAAAATGACTATTGGAAGTGTTTCAGATATTTCAGTATCGATATGTATCGAAAAATCTATATTTTTGTTAACACTACATTGCAGTTAGTTTACTATTTTAGATGCCTTTTTAAAAGACTTCAATTGAAAAATGTATATATTACTGTACATATAAAATTCAACCTGTCAATGTGTCTAGTAGGATTGAATGCATTACACACCACTGCTGAAATCCACCCACATTTGGCTGGTTGGCGGGTGTTAATGTCAAGCCCTGCCTATAACCGTTAAATCATATTACTAGTGATCATATTCATGATTTTTCAGCAATTTAATCTAAAATCATCTTTTTAATTGTCCACTGTTGGAGTTGGTCTGATACTCCTAGCCATGCTGGCATAATTTATCGTGCCTCCTTTGAGCTTGGCCCCTTAATTACTGCTTGCAGCTATATTTATTATTATATGATAATGTTTATTAATTAAATGTAATTATATTTATTTACTTTTCTCAAAGCTGTCTATTTCATCACAATTTTCAATTGCTCTGTTTTCTGAGGCTAAACAGATTATTTGAATGAACATCTGGGCCGTGTGTTGGAAACCAACTCTGATCTGGCCCCGAGACAGAGGTGATGATTTAGTGCTGGACTATAATCCAGCGTCAGCCCTAATCAACCGTGAGCCGAGAACGAGAAGTACTGTTCTATTTCAGGCCATTTCTTTATCTTTAGCACTTCCTTCACTCTTTGAAGTGCATGTCATTTTCCCCCTTAATGAGCCTTTTCTTTTTTCTCTCATTTGTGTTCCAATTAAAAATGTCTCTTCTTCAGTACATCAAACGTAGTGCGTATATGAATGCACAGGGCTGATGGCGCTCAATGTGGACTATTAATGGACATTCTTGGATTGTTGTGTATCACATAGAGGCTGTCAGGTCCTTCCATGGACAGTTAGAGTAACATCAAGTCTCATTTATCAAGTCTCATTGCAGTTAAACAGCCGAAAGATAAACATGTTTGTGCATATACCAAGTATGGGTAAAAACAACAACATTTCAGTACTTTTATCTTGATTTTATGTGATTTTTAATCAATTTATTTTCACACAAATTCTGTTTCTGTGTCAATATACAGTATATTGGTGCAGAAAGAAGAATTTATATGAAAATAAATGTATGTTCTATATTCGGGCTGATGGTGGATTGTGTTTTATACACTACTAGTACTGGACCTGGAATAAAACGTATCCGTTAGGACATTAAAGGCCCCACTGCACTGTAATGCAATTTTGCTAGTTATTAGTTCAAAACTGTGGTTCAGGATTGCGTATTTTCTTTTCTTTATCTGAACTGGCTGTATCGGCCTCTTTTAAATTAAGATATTTTTTATATATATTTCCTTTGATAATAACTATATTTAGATGGAATCTGCCTCCCACAGTTGATTTGCAATCTACTGAATTTAATTGCATGAGCTCCTCTGTGGCTGGACGTTTTGCTGAGCTCTGTTATTTGCAAAGAGGCAATGCTTCGCAAGAGAATAGCTGGGTGAAGTGTGTGTGTGTGTGTGTGTGTGTGTGTGTGTGTGTGTGTGTGTGGGTGTGCTTGTGCTTTTTTTGTTTTGTACAAGATGACCTGTGCATTTTATCTTGCATTGATTCAACAGTAAGTTTGTTTTCATGGTAAAAAAAACAACAACATATTATTTGCTTTTCGTAGCTTTTTTGAGTACTACCAACAGGCATAAAAATACACTATATTACCACAAGTATTGGGACGCCCCTCCAAATCATTGAATTCAGGTGTTCCAATCACTTCCATGGCCACAGGTGTATAAAATCAAGCACCTAGGCATGCAGATGCTTCTACAAACATTTGTGAAAGAATGGGTCGTTATCAGAAGCTCAGTGAATTCAAGTGTTGTTGGACACCGTGTTTGATATATAAAGACATAAGGCATTGAATAACCCATGTTTGTCGACCACTAATCTCTACAATCCATATCAGTTTCAGTGCTTCCCCAGAGCACACCTGAAAATATTTAATAAAATCTGTTATCACAGACATCAACATATTCATGCACGTGAAACACATGGACTACAAAACCTGTGACCTTTTCTTTCCAATGTTACAATGCTTCTTCCTCTTCTGCACAACAAGAAAGAAACTTTCAGTACTGCTTTGAGAGACATGTGCATTCAGTTTAGAGAAAACTACCTGTGTCTTGTTTCTCATGGAGGCAAGATGTATTACACATGTGGTATCAGTTTATGAGGCTGTAGGAAACATTTCGGAAATGTTTGATTGCTTTGGCTTCCTGGAAAAAAGAGCGCAGTCATGGGTATGGGGCAGATTGGACACGGCGAACCTCTGAGAAACAATCGGATCAGTAGCTGCTGCTTAGGCGTGCGGCGGAGTAATCATAATGACATGGTCGAGAATGAATTCCGAAAGCCAGGATGGAACTAATTGCAGCAATGTCGAACTGACCAAATTCTGTTCTTTTCTCGTCTTTTGGCATACCTTTTAATTTGGCCATTTCTGTATGTCTGCTATGTAATTAACATTCAGGAATGCCACTAGCCGATACATGTTTTACTTAAACATTCACATCTTTTGTATTATCAGGGTCAGTGTTTTTGTCACATTTAGTTTTGGGTTTTGTTTCATGTTCATGTTTCATGCCTTTTATTTTTGAAGTTTAGTCACAGTCATGGTTTCTGTTTGTCATGTGATCCTGTCATGTGCTTCCCAAGTCACATGTGTCATGTTCTGATTGGTTCCCTTGTGTCACATTCTCACTGGTTCATTATTCATTGCTTTCAGGTGTGTCTTGTTAAGTCATTAGTTTTTGTGTGTGTGTGTTTGTGTGTGTATAGCCCTAATGTTACTGTTGTCTCTTGTCTAGCTTTGTCTTTGTAACCTGCTATTTGTGAGTTTGTTTAGTCCATGTTCAAGTTCATGTTTCAAGTCAGGTCTTTGTTTATCATGTATTTTGTTCATGTTTTATTTGAAATAAACTGCACATGGGTTCTCACGTCATCTTGCCTTCAGTGAACATTTGTTGCAGTTTTGGAGGAAAAAGTATTTTTAAAATGAATTTTTTTGAAGGGGAGTTACACCCCATGGCATTTTACAACCTGAACTAATCTTGCTTTGTAATAAAAAGATCAAATTATGTTATTCTACATTTTGACCTTGACACACAGTTATGAAGAGAATCCTCTCTATGAAGCCGCCACGTGATCTTGAGTATTCATATGTATTTTTACATAAAGTGTGGTTCTCCTCCATAGACATTGAAACGTACACTTCTTAAAATGGAAATAATAAAGTTGTGTGATAAAGTACATGTGAACCACTTTACAGACATACAAATGTGTATACGAATCCTTTCTTATGAATATTAAAATAGTGGCATTAATATTTTGATTCTATTGTATTCAGTTGTCATATCAATGACATTGTTTTCACTCACATTTATCAAACGCAGTTTACTCATCTACTTAATATGAAATAAAATTTCAAGTCATTGATTAGCATGTCCTGTCATGATAATCTATAAATCGCTCATGTGGGAACTGTTGTAAGATGCCTACTGAGCCAAAGAATATCTGCTGCATGAAGACAGAACAGGTATTGTTTAGTTTAATTATGGTTATAACTTATGTTGTCATCTTGCTTTTATACTGTTTTGCAATAAATGTGAAAAGACGGGTGCGACAGCTTGAGCAGACTCCCTATGGAGCCCTGCACATGACATGCAAGAAAGAAAAAAAAAACTTAATTGTGTGCACAATTTACTAATTCGTTCTCTTGATTTATAAATCATGCGCACAATTTACTATTTCGTTCCCTCGATTTATAAATTGTGCGCACATAGTCTTTCCGGCATGTCATGTTAAGGGCTCCATAGACGCATAAATGTGCTCTACAACAACAACTCCTCTTCTCTAAAGCAGCCCAATATGGCCTCATCCCCTCTGTTGCATTTTCCGGGGGACGGGGTTTATGTTAATGTCAGGGTTAGTAATATCATTAACCCGGGAGGAAGCTTGTGTAGTCCCTACCGTTTGTTGTAGTCCTTAAGAAGCAATTTCTTTAAAAGAAAATATCTCCCTTTGCATTGAACGTTGAGCGTCGTAACTTTGCAGATGTTGTTTATGCTCAAACAGCAACATTACAGACTAACTAAAGTTAAAAAAGTGAAATAATAATCATCCACCCCTTTAAATTCTGCCGTGTACCTCATAAAAAACTATTATATACTGCCAGAAAGGACTTCGACTGCAACACATCATTTTGTATCGCTTTAGACATTTTTACAATTAATTAATTAATTATGTGATTACACTTGTCTGTCTATTGTGTTTTTGGCTCAAAATATATTTTTAATGCTATATTGTTACTAAAATTAAAATTTTCCTACACATTTTTCACCATTTACGTTTTATATATTCTTACATCTCTATAAAGCGGTTATGTTTAAGTTTGGTGGCTGGGTTACAGGATCTACAATTTATCTATAAAATGGTAAAAGGGCAATTCTACAAATATCTTTATGATATAAAAGATTTGTAAATATTTTGCTTTCTTTGTATGTAAATACGTAATTGTGTTTAAGCTTGAGTGATTTCAGTATGGCAAGTATGCCTCAACGTTTCATTGACGTTAAGGGAACGCTTTAATTAGCATGGCTATTGAGAGTTTGTTCGCATGTTTCCCACCCTGCGAGACAATAGAGGAGCCCCCACTCTGGGGCTTGAGCAAATCGCGCTCAGCTTCACTCAGGACTCGTTGACGCTCTGAGCCGCGTTTCTAGGTCATGAGAGTCTGTTATGAATAATAAAACGAGTCTGATTTAAATGGAATATTTATAGAAGCGCACAACAGCAAACGCTGCACCTCCTTCCTGTATTATTTTCTCTGATATAGTTTCTGCGGTATTTCCTATTTACTAATATTTCCTCCATTTTGTACTCTTTACCATGGCATATTCAGCTCTGTGTGTGTGTGTTTTACCGTTAAGTTAGCCGGGGGGATCGTGAGACAGACTATGAATGAGCCAGGGACCTAATGACTCAGGCTGAGGCCACTGACGGGAAGGGTGATATTTGGTAGAGGGGAAATGGTTCGGTTAGAGGTGATGAAAGAGGAACTCGGGAGAGGTTTTAGAATTCTGCCCTAGATGTTTAATTGTGGGACCACTCAGATGGAAAACAATTAGAGCGTAGTCAAGTAGGTCTATTTTAGTGCTGTAGGGTATATATTTTCCAGCGAACACGTGACTTATTTTCAGCTCCTCTGTAATCAACATAATAATTGCAGGATCCAAGTAATCACATGTGATGGATTGGAATCTCTCATCTCTTTCTGTACTGTATACACATAATGCATGACCTTGCACTGGGGGCCAGTGTTATTCTCCTTCAGCATTATTGTGTCTTTCAGGCTCCTCCATATTCCAGGGAGCCTACTATTAAAATAAACATTAAAGTATCCAAATAATGGCCAGCTGAAGTTTCAGCAGAACCATATTCACTCACCCTATGAGTGAATCTCAACTCATTATTACACTACTTTTATTAGTGGTGCTTTCTGCTTAGGGCCTCCTCCAAGCAACCCCCTAGCAATGATCTGGAAACAACCTACAGAAAGTGTAAATATGTAGTTGCCTGCTGAGTAGGAAATCTGAGTAAGATTTTTTGCTCTTATGACTGACATTAAGGAGAACCTATTATGCTTTTTTTTACATTTTCAACTTTATTTAGTGTGTATTGTTGCTGTTTAAGCATGAAACATTTCTACAAAGTTACCAAGCGCATTTAAATCGGTTCCTCATTTAAATAATTCCCGTCCAAGGTATATGCAAAGTAAAGGGCCGAGGCCTTAAGTCGGTTATGGTAAGGTACGGAGCCCCGCACAAGACGTGCAAGAAAAAAAACAGTAAATTGTGCACACAATTTACTTATTCGTTCCCTCGATTTATAAATCATGTGCACAATTTACTGTTTAGTTCCCTCATTTCCTAAATCGTGCGGACGATTTACTACTTTGTTCCCTCGACTTGCTAAACCGTCCACACGATTTACTAATTTGTTCCCTCGATTTATAAATCATGCGCACGATTTAGCAAATTGAGGGAACTAATTAGTAAATCGTGCACACAATTTATAAATCACTGGAACAAATTAATAAATCGCGCACATGATTTAGCCTACTAGTTTTTTCCTGCATGTCATGTGCAGTGCTCCGTAGTAAGGGCCGTGACATTTCCAAAGCACATTTGAAGCAGTTGACCAATCACAACAAACTGGTCCATTGGTAATTATCAGAGCACATTGCACTTTTCGGAAGGAGAAGCTTTATAAAGACCTGAACTAAACAGGGGTGCATTTCCCGAAAGCATTGTTAGCCAACTATATATAGTCGCAATTTCCGTCATTACCAACATAGTTCAACGATTTGTCATTTCCAGAATCCATAGTTCCAACGAACATTCGCAAACAGCATCGCAAACTTAAACTACAGCTCTTGAGTTTTATAGACTTAATATATAGACTTAAAACGATCATGCTCATTTTCATTTTTGAGTGAACTACCCCTTTAAATGGTCTTTAGATTACCTAGGTTACCAAGGTTATCTAAGTGCAAAAACAAGGTGAGTGCATATGCACAATTTAATATCCAATATTAACAAACACCAATGAATTTATAAAATCTGTAATATCGGGCGATAACCGATATGATATCAATACATTGTGCATTGCTACTTTTAATACGTTTATTGCATTAAATTACATATTACATTATTCTCAAACAAACCTTAACATTATGAGTTATGATGCTAATGCACAAGTTAAACTGTATTTGGCAAATGAATGATGGTAGAAGCCGTTATGCTGCGAAGAACTGATACTGTTGTTAGGCTGTTGGTTCATTTAAAATAATCAAGTGATCTCTGGTAGATGTAATTTACTAAAGCTGATTATGTTTAATTAATGATTTGGGGATTTATTATTAAATGGCCGTTGCACACAACATTCCTCTCATTATGACACACACACACACACACACACATACAGGCAGATAAGGGTAGTTAGACCCCAACTACATATTTCAAACTCATCCAAATCAACCTTGTGGACCTTCAACCACAAGTGCTTGCTTCTCTGTTGAAATATTTGTTCATTTTGTTCTACCCACATAAACATGTGACAACATAATTCTTATTTAAGAAGAGCTGTAGAATAATTTTACCCTTGGCTGCAGCCAAACCTTTTCTCTTCCAGCGCTCCAGAACATTTGCATATGATTGTTTACATTATAATGTGTCTCTTTGTAAGCCTGTCAGTATAGAGGCTGGAGGATACTGTCGGGTGAGGGAAGTCTTCACTGTTTAAATCAGCCTGTTTGTGCTTTGGACACGTTTTTAGCCTTGTGAATTATAAAACTGGCAGAAAAGTTCCATAGATTTACTTTGATTAGAGCAACCACCTAGCAACCAATCACAACACCCTAACAAACAAATAGAAATGCATTAAAAACCACTCAGAACAACCAAAAAGCAACACCCATGTCTCACACAACATATCACAATGGCACTGTTATTTCTGAGAAAAAGAAGTACATTTTAGTATACTTTTAGAGTACTTTTTGCGTAAATAATAAACTTTTAAAGAATACGCTTAAGTGAGAACTACTGTAAATTTAATGTTTTCTGTAATTTAATTGTATGTTAAAGGGTTTATGAACTGGGAAATTTTGATTTTGATTTCAAGTTTGAAAAACTGATTTAAAAAAAAAAATGTTTTGACATATAAGAGGTCATCATACTATAAGTTTCAGAACTTTTATTGTAACCAAGCCCAAAGAACGTCTTGTTGTGGAATGTGCTTATCTATGATGTAATAAATAGGTGAAAGACAGCCTCTGCAGAAGAAAATCAATGCCTACTTCATCATTGCAACTGTGGCCCCGCCCACTGGCGTGTTAGTGAGATGACGAGGACAGAAGATCGATACAGGGTCACTGGACTAAAAATAACATTACCTTACAAAGTATCCTAATGCTAGAATGTGGTTATTTATTTTTAACTATGTGAATGTCTCAGTTGAGCATTATTTATTTGAATTCGGTACATTTCACTGTGGATTTTTTAGTAAATGAGTTGCAATTGTTTTTTTAGCTGTCAATAAAACAGCGTGAGTTTATCAGTGACTGAGTTCTGGACTCTCACCAAAACTCCCCTTATAATCAACAAATCACTTATTTACATTGTGTTTGTACTAATGTAGTAATGATGAAAGTGTTCGTTAGTGTGCAGAAATCGAGTTGTAATGACGAGATCACTGCATTCATGCGCTCAACATGTCTGTGATTGGCTACAATGCTCATCACTGCAACCTTTCATGCCACGATCTAAATATAATGCCATAGATCTAAATATAATGCTATAATCAACACTTTTCACAATTAGTTAACCTTGAGAGCTGTAATAGTAAAAACATGATACAGGTTTTCGAGAGAGTTAAACATGTAATACTTTATATACTACTGTAATACTATTTCATTATGCAAAGATGTCAGCCAATCACAGCAGTGGGCGTTTACACTGAAGTCTCACAGCAGACACGTCCCTTCAAACAGAGCATTCAAATCAGAGGGCTAAAAATGACTTTTATGTGACCATTTTTTATGTAAAAATCATATTAACATTATAAGTACAGCCCAGGAAACATTATAAAACAATGCAGTTCATGACCCCTTTAATTAAAATTACTGAACTTAAGAATGTATTTTTTTTCAACACACTTAAGTAGGACTTAAGTACATCTTTATATGTAATTTCATAATTACCTCTATTGTCTTTGAAATATGGTGAAAGTGTACTGCCGAATATACTGACAGGCATTAATGCCAAACTAAAATATACTTGTATGAAAACTTAATTACTATTTAAACTTGCATGCCATGTATTTAATTTAAATATATATTTGTAATTACTCATTTTACTGAAGTTGAAGATTAGCAAAATGCATTAAGTGGCCTTTTATTTTATTAATATTATATTGTTCGCAAGTACAGTTTTTAAAAATATACTTTTGGGCACATTCAATACATTTATGCGTACTCTCTTTTCACAAGGAAACCACAACTTCTAACCAAGAAAATTCCTGTTTTATTAGGCTTTGGGACAAAATATTCACAGCATTGTACATCAGTTCATCTAAACAACAAGACACGCCATTTTCATCCATTTCCCATGCTTCATGCTGTAGCTTACGGCAGTAGAACTTCTGTTCCTCTCTTTGTTGTCTTTACTAGCGTAGCACCAAACTCCCACTCATTATTTTGCAGTGATGGGGAATGAGATTAGCTGTGTGCTACAGTATGTTAATGATTATCTCCATTATTTAAAGAATGAAACTTCAAAGCCTTGGCATGTTAGAAATGCTGGGAAATATTTTATCTGAGCGTACACAATTAATTAATATCTCTAGATATCGGTTGTATTAGAATCCCTCTTGCTTTTGCAGGTAAGCGTGAGACAGGATGAAAAAGCAGCAGTTGTACTTTTATTAGAAGCATAACAAGTACTTGTGCTCCATATTTTATCCTCCTACACACAGAGCTCTCAGATGACAGAGGATAATGCCATTTCCTCCTCTGAGCTAACAGCACCCTTGACCCAGAGTGCACTGCTTTGGCCCTCTGGATAGAATGCATTCCAGTCTGTCTGTCCTGTAGAAATGAGTTTTATAAGAGAGTGTGTATGGGACTGACTTGGAAATAATAAACCTTTCCATTAGTTTGGTTTATTGTGTTTCATGTACCTGCTTTGAAGAAACCCCAAGCCCTACGTATTAAACCAAGGCATATAACTTGTCCCACAGCAATTGTGTTACAGACATGAATGATGCCTCAAATAATGCAGCTTGTTGAAGACAGTTGCGCTGTTACTTTTCTAAATAATCAGACTTATTTTCTTTATAAGAATATTATGCACAGAATAATTATTGGCATATTATGGGCCATAACTGATATATATTTATTGTTATAAATGTGTATATATTAGTGCTGTCATATCGATTAATTGCGATTAATTGCATCCAAAAAAAGTTTGTGTTTACATAATATATTTGTGTGTACTGTGTATAATTATTATGTATATGTAAATACACACTCATTCATGTATATATTTAAGAAATATGTGCATGTAAATACGATATATATATGTATTTATATATTATATATTTTTTCCTAAATATATACATGCATGTGTGTGTATTTATTTATATATATATTTATATATATATATATATATATATATATATATATATATATATATATATATATATATATATATATATATATATATATATATATATATATATATATATAATAATTATACACAGTACAAACACATATTATGTAAACACAAACTTTTTTTTTTTTTTTGGATGCGATTAATCGATTTGACAACACAAATATATATATATATATATGAGAAATATATAAGTATATAATATGTAAGTATGAGAAATATTTATTTTGAGATTATCTAGATTATTTATGATTATATTTAAATGTATGTTATTTGTTATGCTGTTATTTATTGTTTGTTAGTGAAATATAATTACATTATTTAAGTTTTCAGTTTTAATACATTTTGTAATGTTTTAAAATATTATTTATTGTTATGCTAATAGTTTTGCTGCCTAATATATATATATATATATATATATATATATATATATATATATATATATATATATATATATATATATATATATATATATATATATATATATATATGACAAACAACCAATTTCAAAATCTGCAAATATTATAATGCATTTTAGCTTTGGCTACCATTATTTATGAAAATATATAATGGATTAAAACGTACATTATGAATACCTTTATAATGCATTAAACATAAGGGCTTTACGTAAAGTGTAACTAATATTTTAGTTTAGCATCATTCATAATTGTTGTTGATTTTTTTTTACTGTTGTTATTATTTTTTGCATTGTATTGATGTATTGTTGTTGCTTTACTGAATTTTCTCCTCTTTCTCTGTTCTCCAGGGCCTTATACACATATGAAGATGACAGTAATGATTTGATCCTGTCTTCATCAGGAGGTAGGCTACATCTCAACATAATTCCTTCTAATAATAACCAACCAGAATCTAGTCATGCACAAGCAATAACTCTGTCGGCTGTGACTGATGGCATTCATTTGCATTGTTAATGTACCATGATTATGCTGGTGAACGCTACTGTGCGATTGTATCGTGACACACAAACCAAACGCATTAAATGTGATATTAACACTGTTGGAGCTGTGCACTGACAAACATCTTTATTGATTTGCTGCTTATCTAAATATTTATAAAAATCAATGGACTGTAATCCTGCCATCTAAGATCTGAACAGATCCCAAACACTGGCATCAGTAACCGTCACTCAGCAGTTTAAATAGTACTGCGTTTTCAAACTATTATGGTGCATCAAACTGCACGGTCTCTATTTTCCCTCAGAGCTGGAGGAGGGAAACCTGTCATTTCACTCTGATGACAATCATTTAGTCGGTGACTGATGGAAGGTTATTATTTAGGACCGTGTTGATTAGCACAGAGGAAACCATTCAGAAGTTAGATTTGTTGTGGGAATTTTGTTTGCAAGAGATTTCCCTCAATGTTTATTTACAGTGAACAGTTTGACTTTCTCATTCCTAAAGTAGTTGTATCTAAAACCATAATTTTGCTCCAGTTTTCAACATTATATCATAGCAATGTTAAACATGCCTGTAAATATGACAATATGAGAATGATGCAAACTATCCATGCAAACTTATGAGCTACAGCAGCTCTGTTTGGCCAGCCTTCGCTCCCCACATGCAGCAGTGAGCCTTGGCCGCCCATGACCCTGTTGCCGGTTCACCACTGTTCCTTCCTTGGAGCACTTTTGATAGATACTGACCGCTGCAGACCGGGAACACCCCACAAGAGCTGCAGTTTTGGAGATGCTCTGACCCAGTCGTCTAGCCATCACAATTTGGCCCTTGTCAAACTCGCTCAAATCCTTACGTTTGCCCATTTTTCCTGCTTTTAACACATCAACTTTGAGGACAAAATGTTCACTTGCTGCCTAATATAACCCAGCCACTAACAGGTGCCGTGATGAAGAGATAATCAGTGTTATTCACTTCATAATGTTATGCCTGATATATATATATAGTATAACCCAGCCAATCAGATTTCAAATTTCAAGTGCAATTTCTTGCAAAAATTTTCAGTTTAAATGACAAGGAATTGTATTTTACAGTTTAGTGTACACAAAGTTGGGGAAAATTGCACATTGAAATCATACACATGGAATTACATTTTTTTTATGTGGGCAGTAAGTGGTGGGCTTATGTGTCTGCTGCTTTGTGTAATTTCCTCTTTCCGGAGCAGGAAAGAACTTCCACCAGACTGTGGGTGTGTGTGTGTGTGTGTGTGTGTGTGTGTGTGTGTATGTGTGTATTTATGTCTGTCCAAACCCTCTCCAGAGATTTGTTTTTGTCTATTGGCACATTTATACTTCTCATGAAGCAGTAACTAATGATCAGTCGTGGTTATCAGCAAAATGGGAAGCCACTTAAATAGGAAACATTTGGAAACCGATGTTACAGAATTGTATTTTATTAAGAATTATTTTGTTTTAATAGTTTTTTATTAGTGTTCTTTTTTAAATTAAAAAACATATTTAGATATTATTCATAAAATGCTTAAAATACTACTACTACTATACTACCGGTCAAAAGTTTGGAAACATTAAGGTTTTTAAGTCTCTTAATCTCGCCACGGCTGCATTTATTTGATCAAAAATACAGTAAAAACAGTTATACTGTGAAATATTATTTCAATTTAAATTATTATTATCAATGTTTAAAACAGTTTTAGCTGTTTATTTTTCATTTATTTATTTTATTATTATTATTTATATATTTTTTGGAAATCATGATACACTGCCTTTTAAATGTTTGGGGTAAATAAGATTTAAAAAAGAAATTAATACTTTTATTTAGCAAAGGCACATTAAATTGATCAAGACAGTAAGGACATTTATGAAATGAATAAATATTACAAAAGTTATATTTATAATAAATGCTGTTCTTCTGAACTTTCTATTTATCAAAGAATCCTGAAAAAAAAAAAAAAAAAAAAAAAAATCACAGTTAACACAAAAATAGTAAGCAGCAAAATTGTATTTAACATGAATAATAATACGAAATGTTTCTTTAGCACCAAATCAGCATACTAGAATGATGTGACACTGAAGACTGGAGTAATGATCCTGAAAATACAGCTTTGCCATCACAGGAAAAAATTATATTTTAAAATATATTACAACAGAAACCAGTTAATTTAATCTGAAATAACATTTCACAGTATAACTGTCACCATAATGTTCTGTTAATTTCTTTATCATGGACTTTTAGTCTACCTTCATTCTCATCATGTTCTCCTTTGTTCAGTTTCCCCGCTCCTCATTATTAGTTAATTTGTGTCAGCTGTGTTCTATTAATCATCCTCGTTTGTGTTTGCTATATAAGTTGGTCCCTCACATTCATGCTCTGTTTGGTCTATGTTACATTTAGTGTGTGTTGTGCTGCCTGTTTGGTTATTCATGTTGTGTACCTTCATTAAATATCATATTGGAACTTAATCCTCATCTTTGTCTGCCTTTCTGCAACCACCCGTGACAGTGCGAACCACAAAAATGGATTATGCAGCTTGAGAGCACAGGGTTTTTTTAGTTTTTTTTTTACTGGACTTTTTTTTTCCCGTCTCGCTGTCACCAGCCCCTATGATGTCGAGACCATGAAGTCAGTCAAGGATCGGGCGAACGGTCACTATACTGTTGAGTTCCCAAACACCACCAATCTGAACTGGAAAGAAGCCAAAAACCAGTGTCTGGAGAGTGTCCATCCCCGATCCAGGACAAAGCCAGACCTAGAGCCTGAATCACAGCCTTTGACCGCGGAGCACTCTTGTGATGCGTCAGCCAGAGCCCGAGGGAAAGAGGACAGAGCTGACCCTCGCCCCAGAAGTGGAGCTCCATCGTGAGTCTGACCAGGTGTGTGAGCCCATGACATCAGTTGACGAGAGAGGAGTGAAGTTGGACAGAGGACTGGCTGATAGACTTCACCGGTACATAACTGTTTCTAGACTGCACCATATGATTTTCTTTCATCAACCTGCAGGGACTGTTATATTTACCGTGAGTCCACGGAGCCCTATGCCATCTCCGTGGAAGCCCTGCTATAACGTCGAGCCCTGGATCTCTTTGCTCCATCTCGGCTTGTCGACCTGTTGGCTTCGTCTTGGCTCCTCCCACCTTCGGCTCCACTGGAGACCCTCGGACTTACGGCTCTACCGGGCTCCCTCGTCCTGCTGGCTCCCCCTTGGTCAGTCGTTACACCACTTCTGCCACATGATGACTTGTGGGCCATCTGTTGCACTCTGTCCCTCCACCCCTTTGGCTTCAGTGGGTTCTTCCTTCCCCTCAGCATCGCCTCAGTTCCACCTCAGCCCCCGGGTACTCCGGCTTCACCTTCGATATTCGTTGCCATGGCATCGCCTTGGTGTCCAGTGCCAGCGCTGTCGCTCGATTCCATCGGCTCTCCATCTATGATCTCCATGTGATCCAATCTATGGATCCATCATTCTTGTCTCCTGCGGTCATCCCCCAGATGACATCTATACCAGGATCGTCAGCCGCTATGCCACTTTGGCTCCTCCTTCCCTCAACTTTGCCGTTGGCTGTCGACACTGGGGAGCTCTGGGTCTGCGCCAACAAGCACTCTACATCTTCACCTCAGGGTTTTTGTCGTCCTGCCATCACCATCCCTTTGTGCCATCCTGCCATCCCTCCTCACCATCTCCTCCACAGCCTAAGGGATATGTCACCATTATGTTCTGCTAGTTTCTTTTTCTTTCCTGCTCCTCATTAGTTCATTTGTGTCAGCTGTGTTCTATTAATCATCCTCGTTTGTTTGCTATGTAAGTTGGTCCCTCACATTCATTCTGTTCGGGCTACGTTACATTTAGTGTGTTGCACTGCCTGGCTGTTTATTCATTTTGTGTACCTTTTATTAAATATCGTATTGGAACTTGATCCCCTTTCATCTGCCTTCCTGCAACCACCTGTGACATTTGTTTTTACTGTATTTTTGATCAAATAAACGCAGCCTTGGTGAGATTTAAGAGATTACTTTTAAAAATATTAAACCTTAATGTTTCCAAACTTCTGAACGGTATTGTGTGTGTATATACAACGTTTAAAACAAGAGAAATTTCAGAATCAAACTGCAAGACATTAAGACTATGTATTTAGAGAATCATGTTTAAGGCCATTACGTACTAAAGAACAGAGAAAAAAAGTTCTCGCTCCCAGGGCTGTGAGGAGAAAATGATGTCATTTTGTTATCATAGCCCTGGTTTGGGAGTTCTCACAGCTTGTTCTTGACACATCATTTGAGCAGAACTTTTTTTTTTTGTGGGTGTCTCAGAACTATTGTGTGATTGGTCAGAAGTTCGGCACCTGCTTTTCTTGGGAAGTATGGAATGTCCTGGCCAGAACAAGCTTTGTTATTTTTCTTGCTACCTTGAGAAAACGAACACATTTCTTTGTTCTTGCGGCGTATGTACCAAGCTTTAGAGAAGCATTTTCTTATCCCATTGGAAAAATACTTAATTTTATTCTCTGAAAACAAACTTTGTCCTATATCTGAAGTTTCTTATACTGCACACTTCTAACTGCTATAGAAAATCCGTGTCTAACGATTATCTTATAAAAGCAAAAAAAAATTTTCTGGTGGTGGTGGCCAGACCCCACACATAAACCCCACAATCCTATTTCCTAAAGAGTAATTATGAAATGACTACTTCACTAAAGATCCAACATTTAGAAGATTAGATTAGAAAGCATTTCTATTACTGTGTGGTCAGGCCAGTATGGACCATATTTTGATATTTTTACTAAAAAACAAGACAAAAAATGATTATCATTACTGTAATTACTACACTGCTAACTGATGCAAAAAAAAATTGACTTTTCTTTCTAAACTCTGTGATTGTTGTGTTTGACAGATGGTGGTCTGGCAGAGATCGCAGTAACCTTCGATAACACCCGGATCATGTACGGTTTCTGCAGCCTGAAGGAGCCCACCGCCGCCCTGCCACGCTACGTCCTCATCAACTGGGTGAGATGATGCAACAACCTGCATTCAGTGACACTGAAACTTTGCAAGCCGTTAGCAAGAACATTTTAGCTCTAGAGGTCGACAAAGACAGATCAGTTAACATAACCACAGTCAGTCGTCACCAGTGCTGGCCTTTAATCATACATGCATTCTTCTATCTTACGAAAGCAGGAAATAATTTTGTGATGGTGGTGGGAGCGAGACCCCAAGTCTAATCCATATATTTAGCCCCCACAATCTTGAATTAGTAGTTATAAAATTACTCCTTTGCTAAAGATCCAAGATTAGATTAGATGACATGTTTTGTTACCGTGCAGTCAGGCTGATATAGGCCAGTATGACAGTTAGTGAGTTGGAGGGCAAAAATTATAGATGAATCACTGGATAATCTTGCTTAGAATAGAGTAAATAAGCCTCCAGTCATGATTTTAGGTCTCCAATTGATTTATATACACTACTGGTCAAAAGTTCGTAATAATTAAGATTTTTTTATGTTTTTGAAACATTAAGTGTCTTATGCTCACCAAGTCTGTATTTATTTGATTAAAAAAATACACTATTGTGTATGTTTTATATTTCACAATATTATTGTTTTGTTTTTACTGTATTTTTGTTTAAATAAATGCAGCCTTTACAATCATAAGAGACTTCTATCTTAATTATTCCAAACTTTTGACCAATTGTGTAAATCATTCAATTTGAAGTTTGCACCAATATTTTGAAGAGCATACAAAGAATGTATAAAAGGCTAAGTACTGGCTATTGCACACAACTCATATGAAAGACTCTTAAATACTTTCATTATTTTCTTATGTTCGTTTAATTGCAAGCATGTTTTGTACTTTGTATTCTTAGTACTTATCCCTTTATGTCACAGCAATTATTTTAAATTGTGTGAGCTTCTTTATTTTGAATGGGTGCTGATCAGAGAAGCCTTCCGGTTGTTAGTTGAATTATTAAAGTAACAGTATCTCTTTAAATGTATTGTTGCCTTGGAAACACACTTCATGGTTGCAGTGAAACACAATATTCACCTTAATTTAAGGTTCAAGGATGTGATTATCAATTTTTGGTTATATGAATGCAGTGGGAGATTGTAACTACTTAGGGGAGCAATCTGAGTCAATTATATATTGGCAGTACTCTGAAGTGTGCTAGACTTTCTTTTTTCATTCACACTGCAGTTGTATTCTCTGAATAAACACATACATGACAATATGTGTTCAGGTTGGTGAAGATGTGCCCGATGCCAGGAAGTGTGCCTGTGCCAGCCATGTAGCCACCATAGCCGAGTTTTTCCAGGTGGGTCTCCCCAAGGTAAAACAAACATCTTTTACTTCCCTTTTAAATTAGGTAATGCTCCATTTCAATGACATATGAACCCACTGTCACTCATTTTGGCATCATCTTTCTTTTGAGCATGTGAGGGGTGTTAGCTGTTAGGTTTCAGTCATCTTTTGTGACTTCACTGTGAAAACTGTCTGAAAAGAAGAAAATGTGATTGAACCATAACAAGTTTCTTTGTTAATGTTGGGGTGAAGCTCACAAAGCAGGTCTAGTTCACAACAAAATCAAATGAAAGAAATAAGTAAATTATATTTTGCTTAAATATTATGTAAAATGTTTTTTTCTACATTATTTTGATGATAATTAAGCATGTTTCCCATCCAATTCCCATTTCCGTAATGCACAACAAAATCTAGTTCTCATTACCATAATTCAAAAAAAGTATTTACATTTTATTAAGTCTTAACATTTACATTTACAAGGTATTTACATTTCATTGAAGTTCATTTGATGTTACATATGTAGATTTTGATTAAAAACGTGTGACAATATGATCTTCATTACTTTGTTACAGTAATGAGAATCAAATGGGAATCATCACTGAGAATAATGAAGATTAAATTAAAAACATCTTAATCTTAATAAAACATCTTAATTCACTACAAAGAGAAGTGGTGAAGAAATATAGCACATTTTTATTAAAATAATTAGAATTTAATTTAATTAATAAATAGTCTCAGGTTACATATGTAACCCAGTTCCCTGAGAAGGGAATGAAACACTGCATAATAGACTTGACACTTTGTGTGGTGTCTGAAGCACGTGTGAAAACACACCAATCTTGATTGGCTGATGTGATGTCAAGTGACGTAGCGTAGCGTAGCACCTCCTTCTGGAGAGCGTAGGGCGGCGCCTGAATAATCGGCTGCGGCCCGGAGGCTTTGCTCCAAACTTAATTTCGTTATACTGTACTTGTACATGTGTAATGACGAATAAACTTCAACTTCAACTTCATAAGCAAGACCATTAAAGGTCACCTATGTGATGGAATCTCCAGATTGTAATTGTCTGAATGAAGCTGCATAGGCATGCCCAAAGTGTGGCACTGCATCATGGCATTGATGCTGTGGGAATGTCAATAGCAATGGCAGCACACTGAGGGAAGATGCATGCCCATCAAAGAAGATGCCTGCCTATTTATAGTATTCAAGGCCCTGAAGCAGCAAATTGGCATGGACCACCCAAACTATCTGAAGGGAGGATTCATTCCTGTCGGACACTTCCACCTCCCGAATCACCAAGGCTGGCAGGATAAGTAGAGATGCCCCCTGAGAGCCCCAAAGAAAATTTGGAGCATCCTTAGGGATTTTGGATAGTGCCTTGGAAGATGCTACACCCCTGGTGGAGTGAGCTCTGACACCTAAAGGCAAAGTAATGCCTCATAGGCCAGAAAAATGGCATCTGTTATCCAATGTGAAAGACGTTGCTAGGTGAACGCAGATCCATTGTTGCAACCTTTAAGCAAACAAGCAGTTGAGTTTTGCCTGAGTGGTAGACATAAATCCTGTGTGAATAGGTAAAGCCTTTCTTGCTCCAGTGATTCATGCGGCGGAAGAAGAAGGCCTGAAGTATGACCGGATGTGCAGTCGCAGAAGGCTGTAACCACGTCAGGCGTGACCATTGCGTCAGCCAGATGCGGACAGCATTGGTTCTTCATTCGGATCAGAAGAATTCTCAGAGTAAGCTTTTAAGAAGCTTCTAAAGAAATAATATAGTAATAGAGGAGCCACTTTAAAAGTCAGTGCCTACTCTATGGGTTCAGATTGAACTTCTGATAAACCTTTCAGGACCACAGAAATCTGGCACCATGAAAAAATCAAGGGTGCCTCTCCACAGAAGCTCTAACAGAAGGCATGTGGCTAGGGAAAATAACCTCCACATATACTTTAAGGGCAGCAGGGGCTAGCCCTGCTGAGAGGTGCTCGTGGTGGAACTCCATCATTGTACCAACCGAGCAGTGGGCTGGGTTCAAGTGGTGTGGTGGAGGGAGCTCTGGAACTCAGAATTGTCCCAACAACCTCAGTTGAGAGACTGAAATCTATGAGCTGGTGCCTAATAATAGATGGACTCGGTCTTGGCGAACCTTCTCTAGAACTCCCAGGAGCAGAGCTATCAGAGGAGAGGCGTACAGAGGAAGCCTCGGCCACATCTGTACCATGGCATCCAGCCCCAAAAGAGCTGGAGGTGTGAGGGTGAACTAAAGGGTACAGTGGGTCGACTTCTCAAAGGTGAAAAAGACCACTTCCTCTTGACCCCATCTCTGCCATATAGACTCCACCACCTATGAATAGAGTGGCAATTCTCCGGGCCTCAGCCCCTGCCTCGACAGTATGTCTTCTCCTAGATTTGCATGGCCCAGAATAGACTGCCTTAGCCTAGACTGATGCTGCCAATAACAGCAAGGATTAACTCCACACATGCAGGAGATAAACATGGCTGCTTCATGGTTGAACCCCATGCTACCCCTGGAAAAGTGGTTCTCTGACTTGAAGATAGAATATTTTTCTTGAGGTTCAGCCTCTGACCTATGCACCCTATATGGGCGAGAACTACACTCTGTTCTCTGTTCAGTGCCCTGGCAAGAATAACTGAACGTAATAAAGAGGGGGCTAGTTGAAAGGAGATGCCCGTTATTTTCTAGAGGGGCAGACACCCTTAACAACCTACATGGAGACTGCTTCTTCCTGAAACATGGAACTTGGCGGAATAGCAAGACAGCTCCTTAAGGGCATCAAGGAAGAGTGAGCGGCCATTTTATAGTGGTGTGACACACTTCTCCCCCGAGAGGGTTTGCCCTCAGGCCACTGAACACCGTAGCGTTAGGGCTTGTAGATATGAAAGGTTAATTGCGAGTCCGTAAACTAGCCAGACAAGTTGTTCTCTGCAGCCAGAGAGAGAGAGACACCTGTCTGATCTCACCTCAAACTGCATGCATAATCCACACACTTTGGCAAACTCAGGATCCGAGCCGTGAGGTTGCTTTCAAAATCGGTAGAGAGGACAAGAGATAGAGGAACACGTGTCTCAAGTTCCTACTTTGCCAACTCAATTTGCGATCCCCATGATCGAAGCTGCAGAGCCGCCTCAGCAGACAAGTGACCTGAACTGTGAGGTGCAAACACCTGACTCTGATTGCTTGTGGAGAGAGCCAGGCAGGAGCGGAGATTCCTCTATCGCAAAACCCTCACAAAGAGGACAGTCAGCCTTTTCAAGGGCGGACCGAGCATGCTCCACTCCCAAACACATAACACACTTAAGTATGTCTTGCCCCATCATAAACTTGGAGCACGTCAACACACAACTCCTAATCTTAGCATTTCTGCTAAAATGTTGTTCACATAGTTGTTTTACAAAAATAAAGACAAGAAAAATTATATTAAATATTTAATATTTTCTTCATTTTATTGTTTTTCAGTATATGCATAACATTAAAATGTTTTATTTATTTTAAATTTTTCCACGGAATGACTGTATTTAGGAAACATTACAAAATTAAAGTAAAAATAATCTAGACGATCATTTTCACACTGCTTTCACTAAATAAGCACAATAAAAATGTAATATAGTAATTTTATTTTGTATTTTTATTTTGTTCACTTATACTTCCAGTGTATGCATAGAAACACAATATAAAAATGTTTTCACTGAAATAACTTTAATTAGAAAACAGTACATTTATTTCTAGTATATACATAAAATATATTTTAAATACATTTTAGTTTAGTTTAGTTTTGTGTTTTGTTTGTTTTGTTTTATTTTGTTCAGTGAAATGAGACCTGGATGTGTTTTCGTGAGATTCACCCATTGAAACATAATTGGTGTTTTACAGAAGTGTTCATTTCAGACATTGACTCATCATACATACATGAATTTCTTAGTAACATGTTTTTCAGTTCTATTCAATACCACCATGCCCTCTGTTGTTGTTTAGGCTTTCTGTATGGCTTTGTTTAACAGCATGCCTCTTTAGCTCTGCTGTAATTCAGTCCTGTGCTCCAGCAGATAAGAGTAAATCACAAGTCATGTGGGTGGGCCACAGAGTCTTGGTGGGTTTGTTGGATGTGTGTGTGCTTCTGAGTGTATGTACCTAACAGCTGGTAATGTGCAGCAGAAGATGTTTCTAGATGACTAACTCGCTCCTCTTCAGGGCTATTGTGTTGGAGGTGTCTGTCGGTGTGAGGCATCTGAATGGGGGGCCGCTCGGCTTTTCAGACCTCTCAATCTCTTCAACGTGGGTGTGTGGGCGAGAAAGGGAGAGAGAGAGAATAGAGGTATTGAGGTAGAGAAATTCCACGATAAAACATCAGTGAGACAACCAAGGCCGCCACAGAGATTGTGCTTTTGGGTTGAAAGAGAGACGGTGCTATCGGGAATGAATTGATCTAAAGTGCCAGTCAATTCACTGGCTGCTCTTTTTGAGCTATTGAAAACATCGATGGCAGAATTCATGTAGCTATTTATGAAATACACATGAACCAGATAGATATAGTCTGTTGTTTGATACTCTTACAAAAGCTTAGTTAGAGGAAGAGCTCAATATTCTGTGATGCTGGCACAAATGATTACAAGCGCATTGAAGACTTGTTTTATCTTGCAGGAAAAGCCTAATTGCATGTCAATGAATCATTCATACTCATTCATAGTTATCCCTTCATATGTTTTTCACTTTGAACTAATTGTTTCATTAATTATGTGATTGATGAGTTAATAATAATATACACCACTATTCAAAACTTTGGGGTCGGGACGATTTTTTTTAAAGTCAATGCTTTTATTTATAAAGGATGCATTCAATTGATCAAAAGTGACAAGTCACATGACAAAGTAGAATCACAAAATGTCTTTAGGAAACCTGTCAAGTAGAGTTTGTCAATGCAGCCTGATGCTTTTGTGACTTTCTTCTTTTGTCTGACAATTAGGCTTAAAAGAGTGCTCGTCATTTAAATGCGCGGTTGATACTGGTTGCCAGGTGACGTGTGTGTGTGTGTGTGTGTGTGTGCGCGCAGCAGTACTACTGATGCTCTTTTTCTCTCTCCAGGGTGTTGACGTCATCGTGAATGCTAGCACCATAGACGACATCGACCCCACAGCCATCGGACAGAGGCTGACCAATGGGACGGCTCCAGTGGCCAGCCCAGTGCTGAGCCGCCTGCGAATGAGAGACGAAGAGAACCCAGAAAACGTTGTGCGTGATTGGTGCTTAAGGGATGAGAGGGGGGCCGGGGTGTGTGTGTGTGTGTGTGTGTGTGTGTGTGTGGGGTGGTCTTGTTTGCATGTACACTGGAAAGGGGTCAAATCAAGTTGTATGTGAATGGCTCTCTAATAGTTTGATGTCTGACACAAGGGCACAGCCTTGTTGCTGTTTTTAGAGGAAAGTGCTTAGAGCCACATTGTTGATACAGAGGAACTGAAACAATGATTGCTTATGTACCATGTGAAACAGTGAGTTGATTCACACACTTTAAAATAACCTAGATCCTTCCTGCTGTTTTGCTTACTTATCTTAATGACGTCTCTGCCAAGTATGCACTACCAGTCAAAAGTCTCTTATGCTCACCCAGACTATATTTATTTGATCTAAAATACAGTAAAAACAGTAATATTGTCAAATATTATTATTATATTTAAATGAACTGATTTTAATGTACTTTAAAATGTAATTTATTCCTGTGATGGCAAAGCTGAATTTTGATCCTTCAGAAGAAAAAGAGTGAAGTGATGTGAAGGCCAAGTGTGGTAACCCATACTCGGAATTTGTCCTCTGCGTTTTAACCCATCCAAGTTAGTGCACATACATTAGGAGTAGTGAGTAGTGATTACACACACACATACACTGCAAGCCAGTGAACACACACACACCTGAAACAGTGGGCAGCCATTGACTGCGGCACCTGGGGAGCAATTGGGGGTTAGGTGTCTCGCTCAAAGGCACCTCAGTCATTTCCTGCCGGTATTGACAATTGAACCCACGACCTTCAGGTTACAAGTCCGACTCTCTAACCTTTAGGCCACAACTTCTCATGTGACCATAAAATCATACTAATATGCTGATATGGTGTTTAAGAAACATTTCTTATTATTACCTAGGGGGGGACTTTAGCACCGGGTACTTCTAAGAACTTAGTTCTAGGAATTGGCACCATGGTGGTTCCACAAGAACTAAAAGTTCCCTTAGGGCCGTTTCCCTGGTTGCATTCGCACCACCAGT
>CM031963.1:23592636-23610136 GCA_018749465.1 Paracanthobrama guichenoti | reverse complement strand
CATCCACGTGATGTAAAAGAAAACATGATTAATCAAACTAGGCTACCTTCTTCCATTTCTCCGTGGTCCAGTTCTGATGCTCACGTGCCCACTGTTGGTGCTTTCGGTGGTGGACAGGGGTCAGCATGGGCACCCTGACTGGTCTGCGGCTATGCAGCCCCATACACAACAAACTGTGGTGCACTGTGTATCCTCACACCTTTCTATCAGAACCAGCATTAAATTCTTGAGCAATCTGAGCTACAGTAGCTCGTCTGTTTGATCGGACCACACGGGCCAGCCTTCGCTCCCCACATGCATCAATGAGCCTTGGCCGCCCATGACCCTGTCGCCGGTTCACCACTGTTCCTTCCTTGGAGCACTTTTGATAGATACTGACCACTGCAAACCCTGAACACCCCACAAGAGCTGCAGTTTTTGAGATGTTCTGACCCAGTCGTCTAGCCATCACAATTTGGCCCTTGTCAAACTCGCTCAAATCCTTACGCTTGTCCATTGTTCCTGCTTCTAACACATCAACTTTGAGGACAAAATGTTCACTTGCTGCCTAATATATCCCACCCACTAACAGGTGCTGTGATGAAGAGATAATCATTGTTACTCACTTCATAATGTTATGCCTAATCGGTGTATCAAGTGGTCCAGTGAAATATATTCCCACATAGATGAAAATAGAAATGACATAAAGAAAAATAATAAATGAAGTATAAATGTTATTGTAATAATCGTATGTAAATACATTTCACTAATATTTTACTAACATGTATCCTGTTTAAAGCGGGAGGAGGAGTTGAGAAAGGAGGAAGAGAGAAAGAAGGCTGCGGAGGAACGGCAGCGCTTTGAAGACGAGAGGATGGAGCTGGAGAGAAAAGAGCAGGAGGAGCGAGAGAAGCGGTACCGCGAGAGGGAGCGGCAGATCGAGGAACACAGGTAGGAATGATGCCACAGTGGCAAATACAGGTGACCCTCAGTCAAACATCATTATGATGCTATCTGTGTTTATATGCGTGGTCACAGGAAGAAGATGCTGGAGGAGGAAGAGGCCAAAGAGAGGTCAAGGAATCAACCCTTGATTGTAAGAGTGCGTGTGCTTTGCATACAGTAAACCAGGTTTTGTGTCTTAAAAGATGTTTTCTGGCTTGGAAAATGCATGGAAACTATGGGTGGTGGTAACTATGACCTTTGACCCATGTTTCAGTAATACTGTGTCTGTAATAAGTGGATAAATGTGACTGCTGAATACACAGGCTTCAGAAGTATTTACACAATATCGGTTTTATTGCAATAGGTCAGTTGTAAAGTAAATAAGAAACAAATAATGGCATGTGGAGTAACCCACAATTAACTGTTATTAAAATGAACTTAGTTTTTTCTGCCCCCTGCTGGAAATAAATATGCATTGATTCTCTTTACAGACAGAGCCCAGCTGTGAAGACCTTGCCCTGGACAAAAAGGAATCAGAGGTTGAGGTGGGTTGAAATGGATCTGTTAGGGCCACACTAGCATTGCTTCAATTCTCAGATAAGTGAAAAGCAGAACAGACTCTGACCCTAACAAGCTCAAATGTGGAGCAGTTTTGTGTTATGATGACAGATATTCTGCTGGGGTTTACATATGTGTCAGTGGGATTCCTCAGGCTATTTAAAGACGGTGTGTTTCTGTGCGTGTGCAAGGCGATATGAACTTCATGATGAGAAGGGGCCAACAAATATCCTAATGCAAAACTTTCTTACCTGCACAGTATGTAATTATTATGCGTGGGGTGTTACAATTTAAAATAACTGTTTTCAATTTGAATATATTTAAAATGTAATGTAATCCGGTGATGGCAAAGCATTATAATATGCTGATTTGGTACTCAGTTAGGCCTATTATTGGTGCTCAATTATTAATAATGCTTATTATCAATGTCGAAAATATATTATTCTGCAATGATAAAATTAATTTATATATATATATTTTTAACTTGCCCCAAACTATTAATTTTTAAAAGTGTTTTCAACATTAATAATAATAAAATATGTTTCTTGAGCAGCAAATCATCATATTAGAATGATTTCTGAAGGATTATGACGCTGAAGACTGGAGTAATGATGCTAAAAATTCAGCTTTGCATCACAGAAATAAATTACAATACAACAAAAATCATAATTATTCCAAACATTTGACCAAACATTATTTGTATACGTTTAATATATATATATATATATATATATATATATATATATATATATATATATATATATATATATATATATATATATATATAATATAATATAATATAATATAATATAATACATTAAATGTTTATAGGAGGCAGCAGCCATCATTGCCCAGAGGCCCGATAATCCACGGGAATTCTTCAAGCAGAGAGAGAGAGCCATAGCCAACAGTGTGGACATCTCACCAGTCACTACGCACAGGACCGGTAAGATCATAGTAAAGGGTGGAGAAGAGGAGGAGGGCGTTCATGCTACTAAGCCTCTGTTTGTCCTGCTACTTGCTCTTCACTTGTCTCTCAATCTGTCATTTAATGAGAATTAAACAGCACAGCTCAGGAGAGACCATCTGTCTGAAATCTCTGCTCTGAATCACCACGACAGATTTGTGAGGGTCATACACAGATTATTTATATAATTAAATTATGTAGCTAGATAGATACTGATATATTTATATAGAGAACATAGGTTAAAGAGAATAGACCTTATTCACAGCAACGCCGGTGTGATTTTTAACGAGAATGAAAGCGAGGCTGTGGGGGATAGACATGCATCTCTTCAGTGGGTTGTACTGTTATTTGATGTTTTTGGATTGTTCTGCTGACGAAACACTGGAAATGGTAAGTGATCTGGGAGCTTTTTACAGTGGATGCCATTCAAGTCACCTTTATTTAAATACATAATGTTTCAAAGCAGCTTTACAGCGATAACAGGAAAATGATGTAACACATATTGTTTTGGATGTACAGCAGATCTAGAAGAACGTAATTTTCCAGTTTAAGTAAGTTCAGTGTTGATTAATTTCCGTTGTAAAAATCATTCTTTATTTGACATGACACTGTTTTCAGCAGGGGTTTTCATCGCCAATGACATCCTCTGGCATGCATGATCTAGCATGTTTTGACTAAAATCATTATCATGATGTAATTTTGATTAAAAAGAAATCTTTTTTAAAAGTTCCATTTTCAGTACATTGTTCTCGTGTAAACAAGAGGCTTGTTTGACGTCATGCAGCGATGTGCTGACCGTTCGGCGACTGATTTGAAGCAGTGCATGCCGGTTAAAAATTTTGTCTGACTTGAGGCAACGCCACGTGACTGTGACATGTCAACAAAGTGCCGCGAGAGCGATTTGATAGCAGCCGGCTGGTGCATTCTGCGCAGCTTCTACAGAGCGACTGCACAAGCTTGGATGACTTGAATGCGATGAGCTCGTAATCACGACTTCAGAAGTGGGAATTATCCAATTTTGGGAGGGTGTTCATGTGCAATTTTCACCTAGGAAACTCGTATTTACGATAATTCCGAGAGCACGTGAAGGCAGCATTAAACCTTCGTGCCACTAATGCTCACAAATCAGTTTTTTTATAAAGGTAAAACCTCTTTTCATGTAGTTGCGATGTTAAATTGTGTCATGTTTATCAAAATAAAACTGATAAAAAACATAGACCCCACTTCATTGATAGTGTAGTGATATGTTGAACTTTATTCTTGTGCAAACAGACGCTGTATTAAGCTGCTGTACATAAATTAAAATGTATCTGAATCATCTGTGTATTTGACAAACATTGCATTTATTTCACTTCAGCTGTGATAATGTATGCAAACACAGTGCAAGCATCACAACGGGAAGCAGAAAGTGTCCGACTTCACGTCTCCGTTTGCCCCCGCCTGCACGCGGCTACTCTCGCCGATCGGTTAGATCCAGCCGCAGCCGATGTCGAACACCCCTATACCCATAGTTTATTGATCTATACAGTTGCTCTGGAGAAAACAGTGATGTCACCGTCCAACTCAGTTCAGTTCTTATACAATGTTGTCAAAGCAGGCAGATCAATAATATTGTTGAATATTGAGTGTCTCCAACTAAACAAGCCAGAGGTGACGGTGGCACCTCCATCACTTGTCAGAATGGAGAAAAAAACCTTGGTCATGGGTGGCCAAGGCTCATTGATGCACGTGGGGAGTGAAGGCTGGCCCGTGTGGTCCGATCAAACAGACGAGCTGCTGTAGCTCAGATTGCTCAAGAAGTTAATGCTGGTTCTGATAGAAAGGTGTCAGAACACACAGTGCATCAGCTTTTGTTGCGGGAAAACAGTGATGTCATCGTCCAGCTCAGTTCAGTGCAGTTGATTTTGATTTTCAAGGTATTATCAACTGGCCAGAATTTTGAGATTGAAATAGACACGAAGGACTATAATGCGCTAAGAGCTCGCTCAAGTACTGGGGAGCCAAACCATTTAATGCTTTGTAAGTAATTAGCAATATCTTAATGTATACAATGTTTAATAGGGAACCAATTTAGTAAACACAGCAAGTTTAACCCTCACAGCCTCGCTTTCATACCTGTTATGGTGCTGCTCTGAATAAGGTCTCTAGGATCTAAACTTTATATATACTGGCCCCAAAGTTATTGTAAGCCACAGTTATAAATGTGAGAATGTCTTTATAGAACAAAATATCAAAGGAAGTGGAAACATGCTGGTCATTTTACCCATCATTTCTGTGTTCGAAGTATGTTTATGCTTAATCAACATGCTAACACCTTACAAACTCTTTTGGAATGAATTGGTTGATTGTGCGAAGTCAAAAGTTTGCTGTTTGTTATTTTTACTGAAGTAACAAATAGCTGTTTTGTTTCATAGTACAACGTATTTTCAACATTATCACAAGAGCTTCAAATGTGCCTTCTGGAGGTTGAGCAAATCAATGCTTACAATCCCTGCTGGAAAAAAAGAGCTATTAAAAAGGAGTCCGAATTTTCCCATGGAATGCTATTTGAGATAAACCATCTTAAACCAGCAAACCACTTTAGGCTAGTTTAAGCAGGGCTTTTTTTCAACAGGGATGCTAAAGCAAAGATTGCTTTACTGTCAAAAATGCTTTGTGCCATTTTCCAAAAGACTGTATGATCCTGCTGAACAATGCAATATTATTACTGGGTGATTGTGTCATTTCATTGTTTATTTAAGATCATAGACTTTTCAGTGTTGGAGTGAATGTCAAACCATCCGAGGGTGTGAGACCATCACACTAACAGCTGTTTTCTTACCTCTCTCCTTCTACCTTACTTTTTTCCTCCCTATTTCTTGGTAATTTTTTTCTTTTCATCTGCTCACTTCATCCTTTTGGTTGTTGACATTCCCTTTTTTAACCATCCGTCCACTCCATCTCTCCTTCTGACGATCCTGGATCTTATTTAACCACTACCCAACTGCTGCACATCCGCCATCACTTCTGTTTTGAACTCGTGCTTCTCTGCCTCTCTGATCATTCTCTTTTACACAAATTTCTTCCCCTCTCTATCCCTGGATTTATTTCCTCATGTCTATCCGGTTTGGTCTTCCTCTCACACCTGTGTACGTCACTCTTTGTGTGTGTGTGGTGGGTGTCCATGTGTCCCACACGATGGTCCCGTCTCCTGTTTACCAGGCCGCTTGGACAGTCCATTCTTGAGGCAGCAGCACAGTCCATCCGATTGCAGCCCACCCCCTTCTCGCACTCCGCCCCATATGCGGCGGCAGCCAGGTCCACCTGGTAGGTACTGGATAGATCTTGCCGAGGGCCACTGCATCAGCGTAGGATCACCAGCCTAGCCTTTAGCCACTCTTCTTACTGAATTACCATTTTTCTTTTGGCTTGCTCAGCAACACTGAGAGCATTCACTGTAGCTGTACTGCACCAGGACACACCAGGTCTTCCAGTGTCCGTATGTGCTAATATTAGAGGAATAGTTCGCCCTAAAATTAAACATCTGTCACTTTTTTCTCCAAACCCTTAGGACTTAATTTCTTCTGTGGAACACGAATGGAGATATTTTACAGAATGTCCAAGCTGCTCTTTTCCATACAATGAAAGTTGGTATGTTGCTCCAAAAAGGAACAAAAAGTACCATGGTATTACCATAAAAATAGTCTACATGACTATATTAATCTGCTGTATTCCTAGTTTTCTGAAGCCATATCATCACATATAATGTGCTATATTTCAAAAGCTGATACCTGAATTTAATTTCAGGCTATACTTAACCCAAAGGTAACATAAAACTTATCTCCACGACCAATAAAGTTATGTAACTAACATGCAGAAACTTACAGAAAAACGTGTAAGGAAAATATATTACTTTTTATATGATTGTTACCCCACATGACATTTTTAGTCGTGATGTAACGGAAGTAGCGACAGATCTTTTCTTTTGTATCATGACATACATCCGTTAACCGACAGCAGCACTAATTTAATTTCCGTTCCTGACCCATTTGACATAAAGGTCGTGACCCGAACCGCACCCGCATTAAATCTACTACAACAGGTAGACAAAAATTCTTTATTTATAACGCAAGCAATCAAACCAACATGGCATTCTGAGTTGATGCATTTAAGAAAAATAGACACACAGCCCAACATGGTAGTAATTAAAAGAAAAAAGATGAGACTGTGCATCCGTCGTGTAACAATATGAAACTTGACTACATCATGTGAACAATCTGCCCATACAGGCTATTTTGAACAAATGTGCATAAATCCCACCATAGGCTATAGACACTTAGATGTCTCTAATTAAATATGAGCATACTGTCATATAATATCGGGAATATTTTAGCGGGCTCACGCTGCATTTGAACTGTTGTCTCTCCTGAAATTCTGCAGTGTATACGTGGCCGTCGGTCCTCTTAGCAGCATGAAGGATAACTTTTATTCAAATTGCCTATACAGAAAGCGAACAAAGCGCGCTTCCTTAATGACTGACGCGTCAATATCTTCAGTTGCAGTGCGTGAACGCTGTGCTCAGTGCTGCAAATTGCGTTTTAATTAGAAACTGAGGTGGTCTTCCCTGTTGAAAATGTTGGTTAGGTATGTTTTTAAGCATGGCAGCTGGTTTGAGCTAGTTTAAGCTGGTCCTTAGCTGGTCATGAGCTGGTTTAAGCTGGTCAAGTGCTGTTCCTAAGCTGGTCCTAAGAAACTAGCTCCAGCTCAGGACCAACTAAGGACCAACATAGCCCAGCTCAAACCATCTGCCATGCTTCAAAACATACCTAACTGGCATAGGCTGGTTTTTTCAACAGGATTCAGAGTCAGACTACAGAGCGTGAACACAATTAAGCACGGGACCGCTTGAAAGCAGCTGCCTATCAGTGTGTTCCGATCTGAGTAAAAAATAGCCTTGGCTATTGGATCCGCAGTCCACCTGTGTCTGCTGATTCCCGACCGCACCGCAGATGACAACATAATTATTATTTCATATGTCAGATAAAATACTAGCAGTTCACCCACCAGGTACTCGCCCATGTAAAGGACTCCGCTGGGGTTCCTTTGGGCCAATGGCCAGGGTTTTTTGGCCCGCTGAACACTTTGGTCCGAAGCGGGCCGGCTGAGGCTTAATGTCTTAATATGTAACACTTACAGGTACAAATGTAAATTTTTGTACATTTGGATAGATGCTGCAAAAGTAATACAAATTACAATGTTTTGCAGTTGCAGCCATCTCTGACGGGATACAATAGCTTTGTGTGAGGTACAGTGCAGAATTTAAGTTGTTAATAGCTGAGAAACGTATCCCGATCCACTCCGTGATGACGCACACTTCTCATTCAAACACACATCACCAGAAACGCAGCATGTTGCGATCTGTGATGAAGCAGGCGAGAGCCAATGAGTGTTTGATATCACTGTCGTAAAACCTGTTGTAAAGCTTCTTGAGGCGGCAGTTTTTAAATATATAATGAGTGCGGGATTTGACATTGATGATCGCTGCTAAGACTGGAGATGAAGATCATTGAACAAAGGTTTGAGTTTGGGTCTGTTCCTCCCCATCGTATGGTTCTGAAGATTTTGATTACAGCGCACAAGTAAAATTAATTACTTTTTGTGAATTTATGTTGCATTTTTGGTGTATTTTATGGTTCTATTGTCAGTCACAGCATAGGACTAAACTGAGAAAACACCTTTTGTGTCACAGGACAAAATAATTATTACATGATAAATAATGGTTAATTACAGCAATTTTATTTATTTTAAGGTCTTAAAATGTAGTCTTGTTTAACATTAAGTCCTTCGAAACGAGTTTGCAGCAGACATCTCACAGAACAGAGCGAAATGTTATAATTTCATATTAGGTATATGAGTAAACTGCGTTTAATAAATGCAATCCTGATGATGACAAGTGCTCAACTGTTTGTCCAATCTTAAGTAACTGTCTCTCCTTCTATATGTCCCATCTCAAGTAACCCGCTGTACTAGCTAACTACACTATGGCCTTCTCAGTGTCACAATCCATTTCTTTCTCAAGACGACTAATTGATCCATATTGCCATCTTCTCTGGGTCCATAGTCAGTTTATGTGTTCTATACTTGTTGTCCGTTAACTTTGTATTTTGCACAGGAAACATTAAGTATGTGTTATTTTGAAGCTATGCCATGGACGTTTTGGAGGACTGAGACAAACTGATTAATTTGGTTAGGGAGATCTGGTTGAATCTCACCAATGTTACTCCCCTCATGTCCCCCTTCCTCTCCTCCCATGCTCTTTCTGACGGATAACCGGCGGCCCTGCCTACGCTTCCTTTCGTCCTGTTGACCTGTGAGTGTACGCCACGTTGCACCGCATGTGATTGTGGTCTCCGAGCCCTTGGGCTTGCGTTCCGTGGACCTTGTGTGACTGTGGTATCGTACGTGACCGCTGTGGAGCTGACCTTGTGGTGTGTTCAACTATAACATTAAATAGCAACACGAGGACAAATGCCGCCCATGAGGACTAAACACTGGGTCTGTACTAAGACCCAAAATTTAGAGTTTACATAGTGATACTGTGGATTTCACAGAAATGGGTGAATTTGAATTGTCACTTGGCATGTGCAACCAGTTTTTATGATGGTCATTGTGGTTTCTTGAGTTGTTTTGTTGTATGTCATGTGAGGTCTTCACTAAGCTGTATCGTATTAATCTCAGAAATTTGCATCTCAGTGTTTTTGTTGCATTTCAAATTGGTGATTTCCATATGATTTCCCAGCTATCAGGGAATGTTCTCAGAACTTTGGCTAACGTTCTGACAAGGTTCTTTCTAGTAACATTAATAGAATGTTCATTCAAAGTTATCTGGTCTTTAAAATTGTTCTCAAAATGTTAGCACAAAAACATTCTTTATATATCATTCATGCAAGGTTTTTTTTTTTCAGAAATGTTTTTTTAATTGCTACTACTTGTTTCAGATTGTTCAAAGAACATTCAAAAGTAACATTCCCATAATCTTTGCAAAATGAGCAATTCTTAGAACATATTTTTGTTAGCTGGGTTCATAGTTCAGAGGTTTTTCAGTAGTAATTTTGTCTCAAATTGATAAAACAGAAATAAATGAGACAATTGTTGACAATAAGAATGAGCTCACAAAATGTGATCTTGGAATACATTAGATTACTGTTTTGAAATCTCTGACTTTTGAATGCAGATGTTTTGAAATCTCTGCAAACCTGAGCATAATTTGTGATAGTTTACTGTAGGTCTTAGAATACATTTGAGATTGCAAAAAATCAATTTGTTCTTGATTAAATAACATTAATATGGAAGCTTGTTTCTGCCACAGAATAAAACATTTTAAAAGATAATTGCGACTTTTTATCTCAAAATTGCGAGTTTACATCTCACGTTAAAGATATAAAGTCAGAATTGCATGATATAAAGTCAGAATTGTCAGATATAAAGTCAGAATTGAGAGATATAAAGAATGAATTGTGATATAAAATCAGAATTGTGAGATATAAAGTCAGAATTATCAGATATAAAGTCAGAATTATCAGATATAAAGTCAGAATTACGTGATATAAAGTCAGAATTGTGTGATATAAAGTCAGAATTGTGAGATATAAAGTCAGAATTGTGTGATATAAAGTCAGAATTGTGAGATATAAAGTCAGAATGAGAGATATAAAGTCAGAATTGTGAGATATAAAGTCAGAATTGTGAGATATAAAGTCAGAATGAGAGATATAAAGTCAGAATTGTGTGATATAAAGTCAGAATTGTGATATGAAGTCAGAATTGTGTGATATAAAGTCAGAATTGAGAGATATAAAGTCAGAATTGTGAGATATAAAGTCAGAATTGAGAGATATAAAGTCAGAATGAGAGATATAAAGTCAGAATTGTGAGCTATAAAGTCAGAATTGAGATATAAAGTCAGAATTGAGTGATATAAAGTCAGAATTGTGAGATATAAAGTCAGAATTGTGTGATATAAAGTCAGAATTGTGAGATATAAAGTCAGAATTGTGTGATATAAAGAAATTGTGTGATATAAAGTCAGAATTGAGAGATATAAAGTCAGAATTGTGAGATATAAAGTCAGAATTGAGAGATATAAAGTCAGAATTGTCAGAATTGTGAGATATAAAGTCAGAATTGAGTGATATAAAGTCAGAATTGTGTGATATAAAGTCAGAATTGTGAGATATAAAGTCAGAATTGTGATATAAAGTCAGAATTGAGAGATATAAAGTCAGAATTGTGAGATATAAAGTCAGAATTGAGTGATATAAAGTCAGAATTGTGAGATATAAAGTCAGAATTGTGTGATATAAAGTCAGAATTGAGTGATATAAAGTCAGAATTGAGAGATATAAAGTCAGAATTGTGAGATATAAAGTCAGAATTGCTTGAGATATAAAGTCAGAATTGAGTGATATAAAATCAGAATTGTGAGATATAAAGTCAGAATTGTGAGATATAAAGTCAGAATTGTGATATAAAGTCAGAATTGTGAGATATAAAGTCAGAATTGTGAGATATAAAGTCAGAATTGTGATATAAAGTCAGAATTGTGTGATATAAAGTCAGAATTGTGATATAAAGTCAGAATTGCGAGATATAAAGTCAGAATTGAGAGATATAAAGTCAGAATTGTGATATAAAGTCAGAATTGAGATATAAAGTCAGAATTGTGAGATATAAAGTCAGAATTGTGAGATATAAAGTCAGAATTGAAGATATAAAGTCAGAATTGTGATATAAAGTCAGAATTGTGATATAAAGTCAGAATATGAGTCAGATGTAAAAAGTCAGAATTGTGAGATATAAAGTCAGAATTGTGAGATATAAAGTCAGAATTGTGAGATATAAAGTCAGAATTAAAGTCAGAATTGATATAAAGTCAGAATTGTGATATAAAGTCAGAATATAAAGTGAATGAGATATAAAGTCAGAATTGTGAGATATAAAGTCAGAATTGTGTGATATAAAGTCAGAATTGAGAGATATAAAGTCAGAATTGTGATATAAAGTCAGAATTGTGTGATATAAAGTCAGAATTGTGAGATATAAAGTCAGAATATAAGTCAGAATGATATAAAAGTCAGAATTGTGATATAAAGTCAGAATTGTGAGATATAAAGTCAGAATTGTGTGATATAAAGTCAGAATTGTGATATAAAGTCAGAATTGTGAGATATAAAGTCAGAATTGTGTGATATAAAGTCAGAATTGTGATATAAAGTCAAATTGTCAGATATAAAGTCAGTGAGATAAAGTCAGAATTGTGTGATATAAAGTCAGAATTGTGATATAAAGTCAGAATTGTGAGATATAAAGTCAGAATTGTGAGATATAAAGTCAGAATTGTGATATAAAGTCAGAATTGTGTGATATAAAGTCAGAATTGTGTGATATAAAGTCAGAATTGAGAGATATAAAGTCAGAATTGTGTGATATAAAGTCAGAATTGTGATATAAAGTCAGAATTGAGTGATATAAAGTCAGAATTGTGAGATATAAAGTCAGAATTGTGATATAAAGTCAGAATTGTGAGATATAAAGTCAGAATTGAGTGATATAAAGTCAGAATTGTGTGATATAAAGTCAGAATTGTGATATAAAGTCAGAATTGTGTGATATAAAGTCAGAATTGTGATATAAAATCAGAATTGAGAGATAAAAAGTCGCAATTACCTTTTTTCTTTTTTATTATTTTATTTTATTCTGTGTCGGAAACAAGCTTCCATACATTACTGTCCAGGAGAAAGAGATTTTAAAGTAATCTCTCATCATTGATTGTTCTTTCCAGTGGGTTGTCATTATTTAGATATTCCCTAAAAATTGCATGAACAAGAAAATAGATTCTAGGTCTTGTCTGGATTATTACATTGTTATTTTAAAACCTTGTCTTATATTAACCACCTGTCACTTTGAACTCAGAGTTCATTGAATACTTTTTAACCTGTCAACTTGCTTTAGCTTGTTTTGACTGAGTATATAAGACATTTTTAACAAAACATCTTTCGTGAGTGCATGTTCAGAAAAGTACATGCATTTGTAAATGTGTGGACTCATTTTTTGTGCTGCACACTGTGTTGTGTCTTCATGGTCACATTGGCATGTCTGTGTTTTAATTTCACAGTCATTGATGAGAAGGCTGGGGATGATGCACTATTTTGACAGACAAAACACTGCTTGCTATTGTTTAGCATTGTTAGCAATCCTTTCAGACTATTTGTAAATGTTGTCATCTGTGTTGTGATTGATATTTTGGCTGGCATGTGTTGGTTGAGATTATTTTGAGCCCACATCAAACGTTTACCTTCTCTTTGATGTCTCAGATGACTCTACCGAAGGAATCCTCGAGCGCAGCATGACCACTGGATGCACTCCCATCCCTAAAATCGCCATTCAGGAGGAAAAAGACGACTTCTTTCGAAAGGAGTTTGGTAAGGCCTTAAAACAAGGGAACTCTTTTTGATATTCATTTAGGGCCAGATTCACTAACAGCTTGCACCAGTGCAAACTGTCTTTTGGTATTAAACGACTGTCAGGATTTACTAAAGGCACGCAGTGATAAGTCGGTGCTGAAAAGGTAGATTGCGCTGGTCATTATGGAAATGATCCGGCTGCGTCCGTGTTCTTTAATTTGTGCGTTGTCTGTAGCTCACACACACAACTTTCCACTCCCATCTGCTTTTTTTTTTTTTTTTTTTTTGACCAACAGACCTTCAATATATACAGTATTGTATCTAAAGTAGCAGTTATTTTTCCCTCATTTTTCGCAGTCATTTTAATAAAACATTTTTTTTAAATGTAGTGTTCATCAGAGTGGTCCAAGACCTTGGGACTTGATCCACGAATACAGAAACAAAAATTGCCTGGATTCAAGGAGTTTATGTGGTTGAAATAAAAAAAAAGTAACATATTTCCCTTGCGGGTCAATTTGACCCCCTTAAAAATTAATGGAATGCAAGAAATGCATATAGACATACATATACACTCACCTAAAGGATTATTAGGAACACCTGTTCAATTTCTCATTAATGCAATTATCTAATCAACCAATCACATGGCAGTTGCTTCAATGCATTTAGGGGTGTGGTCCTGGTCAAGACAATCTCCTGAACTCCAAATTGAATGTCAGAATGGGAAAGAAAGGTGATTTAAGCAATTTTGAGCGTGGCATGGTTGTTGGTGCCAGACGGGCCGTTCTGAGTATTTCACAATCTGCTCAGTTACTGGGATTTTCACGCACAACCATTTCTAGGGTTTATAAAGAATGGTGTGAAAAGGGAAAAACATCCAGTATGCGGCAGTCCTGTGGGTGAAAATGCCTTGTTGATGCTAGAGGTCAGAGGAGAATGGGCCGACTGATTCAAGCTGATAGAAGAGCAACTTTGACTGAAGTAACCACTCGTTACAACTGAGGTATGCAGCAAAGCATTTGTGAAGCCACAACACACACAACCTTGAGGCGGATGGGCTACAACAGCAGAAGACCCCACCGGGTACCATTCATCTCGACTACAAATAGGAAAAAGAGGCTACAATTTGCATGAGCTCACCAAAATTGGACAGTTTAAGACTGGAAAAATGTTGCCTGGTCTGATGAGTCTCGATTTCTGTTGAGACATTCAGATGGTAGAGTCAGAATTTGGCGTAAACAGAATGAGAACATGGATCCATCATGCCTTGTTACCACTGTGCAGGCTGGTGGTGGTGGTGTAATGGTGTGGGGGATGTTTTCTTGGCACACTTTAGGCCCCTTAGTGCCAATTGGGCATCGTTTAAATGCCACGGCCTACCTGAGCATTGTTTCTGACCATGTCCATCCCTTTATGACCACCATGTACCCATTCTCTGATGGCTACTTCCAGCAGGATAATGCACCATGTCACAAAGCTCGAATCATTTCAAATTGGTTTCTTGAACATGACAATGAGTTCACTGTACTAAAATGGCCCCTACAGTCACCAGATCTCAACCCAATAGAGCATCTTTGGGATGTGGTGGAATGGGAGCTTCGTGCCCTGGATGTGCATCCCACAAATCTCCATCAACTGCAAGATGCTATCCTATCAATATGGGCCAACATTTCTAAAGAATGCTTTCAGCACCTTGTTGAATCAATGCTACATAGAATTAAGGCAGTTCTGAAGGCAAAAGGGGGTCAAACACAGTATTAGTATGGTGTTCCTAATAATCCTTAAGGTGAGTGTAGATAATACATACATATAGAAAAACCTAAAATGCTAAAACTTTACTAAAGAATTATTTTATAATGTCTACACATGTATCTTAATGCATACTGAAGATATAAACTCAAGAACTGACTTTAGGACCCAGCGGAAGAGTGCATTTGCTCAATATAGAGCTATAAGGTCATCTAGAGGCAAGAGTCATGAAATATCATGTTATATAATTTTTTTCCACAAGAGGTCAGCGGAGACACCCAAATGAGATATTTTGAGCTGGTTATTGCATGCATTGGATGGTTATTCGGAATTAAAGTTGAAAGGATGTGAATAATGTGCTTAAATTATTTATTGATAAAATCTAGAAATTTAAAGGTACATAAAATAAAAATTATAATTTTTTTTTAAAATTTCCCAAAATTACATACAAAAATATAACAAATAGAAAAATGAAATGATATAAGCTTTTTTTGGACCAAAAAACCCCCAAAGTATAATTTTAGGGTTTCGGGGTCATTCTGACCCACAAAGGAAAGATTTGCAGATCTCCTTACAGGATGCGAGGAGAGGATGAAAACAGTTTAGATCTTCCACCATGTCCTCCAGAAAATTTGTTAAGTTAGCAAAAACTATTTGGGATGTAAAATGTTGATTCTCATCAGCTCAATAATTTACACAGATGGGAGGCTGTTATTGCTCCTACAAAAGTATCTATCGCATGCAAACCGGCTCCTGTGATGCGGCCTGGGGATCATTTGTTTGTCCAGGTTGTGTTTGCCTTCACAGCTGACTGACTTTCTCAGCTCATGTGTGTCCACCCTGACTGCACCAAGTATGTGTAAGAAAAGCACTTCACTGGGGCTCAATTTACCGCTCATAATCAGAACAGGAAGAAACCTATAAATATATTTGCATGCTTTCTTAAGATGAGTGGAAGATGAAGAGTTGTTCTACATCAAAGGCTTTGTCTATTTCCTTTCAATAACAAGCATGTATTTATGCAGTATTCTAAAGTTGTTTTTAGTGAATTATAAGGCATTCAAAGAATATAATGCATTAAATGTTACGTGTTGGCTTAAAGGTGCACTATGTACAAATTTTTCAGTAAAATATCCAAAAACCACTAGGCCAGTGTTATATATTTTGTTGAGTTGAGTACTTACAATATCCCAAATGTTTCTAACTATTTGTAAATTGTGAGAAAATTGCTATTTTAACCATTGAACCAGGACGTGTGAGGGAGTCGCCTGTCAATGGGGTCATATCTGCGTTACCCTCGGTTTCCGAATTTTTTATTTTTATTTAGCAGAAATGCTTTACTCTCACTGCAGTGTGCAACAAGTGTCATAGCCGCCGAGTGAACGCACAGAGTAACCTCATAACATAATTTTCAACACACTCAAATGTATCTAATATGATAAACAGAGCTGTTACCTCATACTCATGACCGGAAAAGCAGAAATGGCACCGGCAACTATGGCATAATAAAAGTCCCGCTGCTCGGGAGGCACATATTGCGTTCAACTTATTGAACAGCGGCCTTGCTCAGCTTCCACAACACTCAGTCCTGCTCTGCTTCATACTACATTATTACACGGCTCTGTGGAATACATGATTCTGATTGGTCAATCGCGCATTCCAGCGGTATGTTATTCCCAGATAACAACCGCCAAAGTGAATAACACACCGCTCCTCCGGGTACTACGAGTTATCTTGACCGGTACTACTTATGCTTACGTGTCACTCCACTGTCGTTGACTGTCTGGTGCCATCTTGTGACTGAAAAACACTTAACCACCACAGGTTACAATGGAAGACTTCAAGGGGTTCACCCAAAAATTAAAATTAGCCCATGGTTTACTCGCCCTCAAGTCATCCTAGGTGCATATGACATTCTTCTTTCAGACGAATAAAAATTTTTTTTTTTTTTTTTTTTTTGTTATATTTAAAAAAAGTCCTGGCTCTTCCAAGCTTTATAATGGCAGTAGTTGTAGCTCTGTTTTAAGTCCATAAAAATGCATCTGTCCATCAAGTAACGTGCTCCACACGGCTCTGGAGGGTTAATAAAGGCCTTCTGAAGTGAAGCGATGAGTTTGTGTAAGTAAAGTAAAGTTTCGGCCGATCGCCTTCTGTATTCAATTTATGGGAAAAGTGTTGAAAGTGCCTCTGCAGTTCATAAGGCTTACTCTACCAGTTACGGTCGTCAGACGTCACGTAAGCATTTTGAATTGCGAGAAGGCTCTTTAAACACTTTTTCCACGGAAGGCGATTGGCCGGAACTTTACTTTATAAAGGTTTAAATATGGATAATTTTCTTACACAAACGCATCGATTTGCTTCAGAAGGCCTTTATTAAACCACCAGAGCCATGTGGAGCACGTTATTTGACAGACAGCTGCATTTTTTATGGACTTCAAAAACAGAGCTACAGCTACTGCTATTATAAAGCTTGGATTAGCCAGGGCTTTTTAAAATATAACTCCAATTGTATTCGTCTGAAAGAAGAATGTCATATTCACCTAGGAGGCCTTGAGGGTGAGTAAATCATGGACAAATTTTTGGGTGAACTATCCCTCTCAGCATAAATTTCAATGTGGTAAAAAACAAATCTTTTCAGCAATAGATAAAGGCTTAAAGCAGTTTGGAACTGTTTTTCTTAGTGGAAGCTTTGCGTAAGAGCTAATCAAATATTTAAACTCAAGACAATATTTTGTGTCTAATTTAATTGAGACAAGTAGCCATGTATTAAGCGGGATAATGTACACCCAGCCGGTTGTTATCGCAGAATAAACCCCTTCAGAGTGACACAAGACCTGATCACTGTCAGGGTTTATTCTGCGAT
>CM031963.1:23427636-23587636 GCA_018749465.1 Paracanthobrama guichenoti | reverse complement strand
CTCGTATTTAGCAAACGGAAAATGAAGGGGGTTTATATGTGATCATGAAACAATTTTGTGTTGTGCCAATTATTTTGAGTATGATGTGTCGGTGTAACGGCCTTTTAGGACTTTAGCGCCAGATGGCATATGTATATTTTGACTACATATGAGACAATGTGTATAAACAATGGCTGAAACTGACGTTTTTTTTTTTTTTTATGAACAACTGCAATAGAGCTTTGATTTGTTGAGAAACTTAGGCAATAACAATTGTAGTGAACTCCTTTGGGAATTGTTTTAGTTATATATGCGGTAGTGTGTGTACATATACTGTATGTGTGTACATCTAGTTTAAAGATAAAGGGAGATGAGAGTCTCTTATTATTGGAGAGGCTCAGGCCTGAAACATACTCTACATAAGTACGCAAGCGTTGACGCAAATGCAAGCTCGCAGACCCAGTGTACACATTAGCAACTGTGGCGTTAACAGCCCTCAGCACTCAAAGGGATAGTGCACACAAAAATAAAAAGTCTGTCATTTACACAAATCTGTATGGCTTTTTATTCTGTGGAGCATAAAAGAAGATATTTTGAGAAATTTGTGTTTTTGTTTTTTTGTAAGGATGCACGATATATCGCCACCATATCAGTATCGGCCGATTATATGTTATATATATATATATATATATATATATATATATATATATATATTTATTTTAATTTTTTTTTTTTTTTTATTTTTTTACTTTATCGTTATCAGGCCCATAAAAAAAAATAATTGGGCCGATATATTAAATCTGTTTTTGTAAGGATGCGAGATATATTGTCCACCATATCGGTATCGCCAATATATATGCTCATTTTTAACACTGTCATTATCGGCCCGTTAAGAAAATGTAGCCGATATATTAAAGCCGATAAATAATGGATTATTTCCTTCAGCTGAGACACTTCAGATACGCATTGTTCACCATGATAATTTTGAATTGCTTGAAATATGTCTGTCATAGGTTTCACATTTTTCGACATTTCGACATTTTTCAACAAATAAAAGTGCTAGTTATTATTAATAATGCATCAATTTAAAAAAAAAAGGTTTAATTTTAGATGTTTCTTTTTCTTTTCTTTTTATTGATGCATTATTAATAATAACTAGCACTTTTATTTCTCATATTATTTTCACCAACAATATGGTTTAATTAAAATCATTTCATTATTGTTCATGCAGAGGCGATTCCAATTTATTTATCCATGGCACATGCATTTTGATTCTTTGTACGCAAGTAATGTTATCCAATGACTTGTTGTTTAGGCATTATTTTATTTATTTGTAAGGCAATACATTTTATTTGAAAAAGAAAGTTGACCACAGAAGTGTAAAATTTATTTTAAAACTTACACTGGTACAAACTACTGTACTGTGATTGATTTATATTGGGACATGGCTTTTAAGTAATCAGGCTCTCAAAAAGTTTATCGGCCAGTATACCGGTTATCGGCTTTCAAATATAAAGAATTATCGGAATCGGCCAAAATGTTCATATTGGTGCATCCCTAGTTTTTTGGTTATTTTAAGTCATGCATGCAGGTACGACATGCAGACGGAGTAAATAATGATAGAATTTTCATTGATGGGTGAACTATCCCTTTAAGCAGCCTAAATGATTACCTTCAATTTGCTATTATCCAAGTAATAATAGCAATTATGACATGACCCTCCATTAGGACAGTAGTGCCGTACATAAGATGATTTATGCTAATGCTGGTTATAGTGGCTTGTGGCTGAATTGCATTCTTCTAACACATTTTAGCAAGTGGAGACGAGTGAAACCGAATCATTTGTGTTTGTGTACATGTGTAGAGTATGGCCTTGACCTTGATTTATCGTGGACGTGATTTTGAACCTTTTAGTTTTACGCTCCAAAGGAAGGAAACTCCTTGTAATTACACATTTCAAGCCCTGTTAAACCCCATTATTGAAATTTAATATTACTATGACCCTTCAATTTTTTTTTTTTTTTATTTTTGTTGCTAGTTAAAAATGCTTAACGCAGGACTTCCTTCAGAGTGATGTTACCCTTATGGACGTCTAGATTTTTTTTACGAAACCTAAAATTATTACAAACCTTGAAATCAAATTTGGATTTTGTAACTGACTTTTACACAAGGACAAGTGCAGGGACACATCAGCTTGCTCAAGGGCAGAATGGTGAGAGGTTATCTCACTAACTCAACACTGACTCAAACTGAAATCTTTGTTGTACCCGCCCACATCCTTAACCGCTAAGTTATCACTGTCTTCCTCATACTTTTAGTCATGTTGAAAAGCCACAACACGACATCTTGGCTTTTTTTTTTTTTTTTTTTTTTTTTTGGGAGTGGAAAAGCGAGCAATAAGACTAAACCAATAGTATTGTTGTGTAAATAGCTCTAATTTTGTGCTCATATAAAATGTACTAACATGTATTAATTCACCACCCATGAAAAACGGGGGTTGGCGTACGTTTGGATTGGGTTTCTTGCATTTCTTTGGTGAGAGAGAAATCTAGGTTGCTCGGTATGAAACCTAATAGGAAGTAACCCGCATCTTTAACAGTAACTTAGCCCCTTTTGAAACGACTTCCGTGTATTCCTGTTCACCCTCCAACCTCCTTAGTAGTGATTATTATTCTCTTTCTCCCTCAAACTACTAGGAGACTACTACTACCACCACTACTATTATTACTATTACTACTACTGTTCTACTACAGTAATTTCTTCTTTGCCCCTGAAGCAAGGCTTAGCGACTCCTGAAAGTTCTTTTTTTAATTCTTTTTTTCTATCTCTTCCTTTTTTTCCGTCCGCTTCTCACACGCTGTTTTTGAAACAAGCACAAGATCTTTTGTGACATGCTATGTGCTTATGTATGTTAATAAAAGACTTTAAAATCCTTCAGAAAACTTGTGCACTTTTACATTTTTCTGTCTGCAACCAAACGGACACAGAAATGTTGAAACACCGTCATCATAACTTAAGACTTTGTACCTCAGTTTTATTAATCAGATATGTTAGGCATTCACTGGCCCTGTTTGTGTATCGTGCATACGAAAATCCTCACATGAACATTGAAATATATAGCAGCTATGAATTAGTACAGCTCCGATTATTGTGTGTCCGCATACACAAGCACACTTTGCAGGCTACATGAACATTGCATGATACACGTTCACAGTTTGCCATTCACAGTTCAAGTGACGAGAAAGAAAATGAGCTATAGAAAATCTGGAGTGTAAATCTGGTGTCAAACAGGAACAAAATTGGGCCTAAATTGAGACTCTCGCCAGAACAAAAGAGATTTACGCACAAAAACCCTTTTGATTGATACATCAGAGCCTCTTGATGACGGCACAAACGGGGTACATTTGGTACATGATGTCTTGTATACTGTATGCTAATTTGCAGAACACAATCCACTTATAATAGTGGACGTGAGAAGGCTGTGTACCAGAGCAGTGACGGTACTGCTCACTTCATCTATGCAAACAGATTCACACGGCTCTGCTATGGTCGCTTAGCAACACATTGCTGGCAGAGAGAAGGCAGTTTACATCTCTGTCTTTAGCTTCTGTTGTGATGTAACTGAATATATAAAACATAGTGGGGGAAAAAAGCATACAGTCATTTTAAAACAACTATACTCTCCCAAAAGAATAATCAAACCTTTCCCACAGATTAATTTTACAGTGGAATTATTTGGGGGCCGACTGTAGGGGAGAGCGGGGTACAACCTGACGCTTCTTGACTCATTCTCAGTGTGTGTAAATCTACTTAAAGGGTAACTCAACCCCTGGTCAGAGCCTAACTCCACCCACTGCCAATATTTGAAAAATGCTGGAAAAGTGGGCGCAGACAGAGAGGACGAACCAAGGGTGGAGCTGAGTGTCAATACTCGCAATTCCAACTCCTGACTCGCTACAGTGGTTTTGACGGAACGAGATGTTTTTATACCAGGGCCTGAGTCTATGCGAAGGGCGTGGTAGTGAGCCGTTGGACGAGCCAACATACGTCACGATGACCAACAACGTCCAATAGGAGAATTCACACCATATATTATAGAATTAAAACACTTTATACCCAAATGTCAAAACATTTTCTCAAATCATTGAACAGCACTAATAAAGCCCCAGTCTTGCAGATCATTAACTAAAAAAAGTTGGTTTAGGGTTTAGTTACCCTTTAAGGGCTTTTCACACTTGAAATAGTTAACCCTGGGTCATTCTAAACTGAATCCTGGGTTATGCTTCACGTTTCAGATTGCTCATAATTTACCCGGGGATAACATAAGTCCTGGGTATTTATAAACTGACGTTTCATACTGTACATACCTAAACCCTGGGCTAACGTCCTTATTTGCATATTTGCAGTGTCAGTGTTTACATAAAGACTCTAGCATTGCGCATCCTCATATTACACATTTCTGACTATAATATAGTTTTTATTTTTTTTCGTGTCCACCAAAGCATTTTTTCACACCGTTTTTAGAATGGCAGGAATGTAAAGAGGTGTTACATATTGACAGTTTTATATAGAAATAATTCAGAAACAATCTATCTGTGAAATTAGATAGTAGTAACACTTCCACGGAAATGCAGTATCATAGCAAGCAAATCATCTCAACTGAAAAAAATGCTGTGCTGCCAAAACGGCTAAAACACTTTGGTGGATACGCGGCCTAAAGGGCAGAATGAAACGGTCTCTTCGCTCCAATTGTCACATTTTCCATCGCCGTTTGACATTTTTCCAATCATAGAAACGACTGTTGCACAGTGTGTCCATGATGCCCAAGGCACGTGAATATACGACACACAATTGGTTGTCGGTTGCTAAGCATCTAGTTGTAACATTCTAACCCCACATTGTTTCCAAAGTCCCTTTAAGACAAGTCATTTCACTCGTCGGCCATCTTTGAAACGCCTCTTGGACATACACATACGGACATACGCCTCTTGCAAATACAGCTTCTATCTCTTTGAAAGGGGAAACATCAAATTCTCCAAAACTGTTCGCCAAGCTTACCATTAAATTTCATATTTGAAATCTGAAAACTGTCTCATACATTTTCTTTCTAAATGCTCAAATCATGACAAAAAAAACAGAATTTTTCAGCCTGGACAAAGCTTATGTGCATGTCTCACAACACTGCCTGTTTCTATAGCAACCAGAGCTTCTAACGGCAGCTGCAGTGACGCGAGGACTTTACTAATCAATGATTGGCTCTTTTATTTAGAAGTCTTATTCTCTATATTGGGTGTTGCACTTTCTCCTAATCATAAGTAATCAGGGTTTTATTACCCCGGTTAAAAAGCAGTGCTAAACCCCCTTTTAAATTACACATGTGAAATGTTATTTTACCTGGGGTTAAAAGCAGGGTTAAGAAAGACGATAACCCGGGGTTGAGTGCAGTATGAAAAGTGTGCAAATTAACTTCACACAGGTCTGGTACAAATATGTTGTCTTGTTTCATTAATACAGTGTATACTTCTTTCATTATTTATAACAAAAGAGTGGAAGTGAAATGTGACAACATGCCCCATAGGTAGGGTAGGGAATGTTGTAACATGAGGGGCACATTTTAACATGACCATATGACAGCTTAAAATGCTGTCTGATCGAATCAAAGACAAACTAGAATATTTTGTCAATAAAAGACATATAAAATATTTTTTTTCATATAAAATAATAGCATTTTTCTTAGAAATTCAAAATAAAATAATTTTGGAGTATGACAGTGGAAAGAAAACTGCAAAACACAGCTATACAGCATAGGTCAAAACAATGCAGGCAAATAGAGGAAGAGACACGAAAGGAAAGAAAGAAAGAAAGAAAGAAAGAAAGAAAGAAAGAAAGAAAGAAAGAAAGAAAGAAAGAAAGAAAGAAAGAAAGAAAGAAAGAAAGAAAGAAAGAAAGAAAGAAGAAAGAAAGAAAGAAAGAAAGAAAGAAAGAAAGAAAGAAAGAAAGAAAGAAGAAAGCTGAACACAACACTCCCCTCTCCCCACAGAACAGGACACAAATCGACGGGCCAGTACGAATGCTGTAAATTTCTTGAAATAATAGTAATAATAATTCAGGTTCTTCCTCTCAGTCTTTATTCACCTGCTTCTCATGGTTTCTCAATAGAAATTCATAAAAGTTAATTGTCGATTGCATCGTCGACTGTATGAAATAGCACATGTATGGTTCCCCATCTGCGCAACTGGGACTTAAACCTGGTTAGTGTCTTCTGCTAGTTAGCAAAACATTAAAGAACTATCTCAACAGAATCAAAAAATAAACACAAAAAAAAAAAGATTAATAATTTACTTAAGAAATTTACTTTTGTTATAAATGTTCAGTGATATCTTCCAAAGATTTCTGAATTTTAGCGCACATTTTTCTCTATATAGTGTTGATATGTAAACTAGTAAATACACTAAGTTTTGTCATGCTAGCGTGTGTGGAAGTGTGTTACAACTATAGCCCCGCGTTAGGTTGTGCCCTGCTTGCCCCTAGTCACATTTCGAATGCCACAGTGTAACTTACTGTAAGTTGTTTTTGAAATTACATTAACGTGCAGTAAATATCATTGATTGTCTTTGTAAAATTCTGGTAGCACTTTATTTTACAGCCCTGTTCCCTATGTACATACTCTGACTTATTATAGTAATTACAATAACTAGATACTAACCCTGAACCTACCCCTAAACCTAACCTTAGTTACCTTATATTACCCAGTATTTTCTTAGGTAAGGACACTGTGAGTGCACATGCTGTAAAATAAAGTGCAACCACAATTTTATATTTTGGTCTGTGCAATTAATAAGAAGAAGCAGCGCTCGATTTCCAACATTTGACAAGGGCATACTGTTTTATCTTTGTAGGAATAAAAAGTAATAAATATTATATTCTTCATTTAATTGCATTATTTCATTTAGTCTGCACAGGTTGTAATGAAGGAGGGAACAATGCCTTGTACACCAAGTCTTCATTATGTGGGTTGGGGGGAAGTACGATTCCTTTATGCTTTTGTAATTTTCGGGCAGTCTAGTAATTGCTGCGGAATTTAAAAATAATTAAGCAAAGACATCACTATGATGTAGTAAAAGCATTGTGCTGAACGTGAGCTCACATACGCTGCTAATTGCTTTTTCACATTTCCAAAATAGAGCTTATATTAATCACATGTCATTTGAAAGCATCCAGCACATGCATGAAAGCAATGTTATATGCTGGGAAACTGACAAAGACAGCCATTAGATGGATTTGAGGTAGAATCGTTTAAGGGCATGGAAACATACATAATAGAAATGATGGGGAGGGGGCATGAAATCAAGCTTTTTTTTTACAGTGCAGCAATCACTACATTGATTACAGGGGAAAAAACAGCAAGGCAAAAGGGATTGAGTTGGTCTAACTAGGAGAAGCACCATTAAATGTATGCGGTTTGTTAAATAAATGCCGGAAATCCCACATGTGGCTGCAACAACAGCAGGAAGTACTGTGGGCAACATGGTGATACTTGAAAATGTTGACAAATCCCATTCACAGGTCAATACAAACAAGGTGCTATCATCAATCTGAGCACTTCAGGAGGATGGATTTAATATTATTTAAAAAAAAGCCTTATTCATACAGACATTCAGAATCTGTAAAAAATGAGAGTAGTACTACTGACATGAAATTAAAGGCAATTTCTCATTGTACCCGCATGGTAATGCATTAAAAGCTGTAAGAGACAACTTTCTCCAATGGACACTACAGACATATTTCAAAAATTGCAACTCCTCAGGCAACAACTTCCTTTTGAGGAACAATTTGAGATTGCTTTGAAGCTTTTCCACCCCCAAAGTTCAGACTCCTTCCCGAGAAAGGAACTGGCACAAAATCCAGAAAAAGATGCCAGATATTGTTTTCCAGTTTATGAAACATCATTTTGTACAGCCGAGCAGCATCGTGTAGCTACGGTACGGAGCAACTGCTGTCATTTCGCTATGTCGCACTTCTGTGTTTCATCCTGTTTCACAAAGACAGGGTTTGAAATGTCATTTGTATTATATCAGTGAGCCGCAGATGAGAAAGGAGGAAGAGAGGATGTGAGGGGCGAGGCATTGGTGGGCTACAGACAGCTCCTGGGAGCCATGGCAACAGCATTCACATAATAGCTGCTGCTCTGCATCAGGCGAAGATGCCATGGAGAGGACGAGAGAGAAAAGTGAGTGTGATGGATCTACAAATGAACCCCTGAACAAAGCTGAATCATCCTGAACTGTTTCTGCCCCCAAGCGATAGCGTTCAAAATGCCTCTGGCAGACTCTTCGGACCACATATGACTCAGCATTGTGAGTGTTCACCTCAGAAAGTGGTTCGTAGGTCTATTTTTGTTGGCTCATACTGCTGTGCTTCGACCCAGAAGGGGAAAGGCGGTGGGCAAACCATAATGTTGATCCAGACCGCGGAGTCCCCGCAAGCCCAAGTCTGTGTGAGTCCGGCCCTCACGAGGCATGGTGGCGATGGCAGAGGCCTGGGGCTCGACTGGCAGGTTGTTGTGGTTGAGGTCCATGGTGGACAGGAGGTGCCCCAGTGAGTCCCAGCGTCTGGCCGAAGGCAGGCGTATGAGGGACGAGTATCCACGTTCGGGAAACACAGTCACAGGGGCCATCTTACTGGTCTCTGACTCCTGGTGCTCTCTGGAGGACCTGGTTGTAGGTTTGGTGTAAGTTCCTCCCCTGGGGTCCGCCAGAACTTCACTGTAAGGGGGCGGTGGGTCCTCCATCAATACGGCCTCTTCATAGCATGGAGGTTTTCCAAAGACATCCGTGTCTGCTGAAAAAAAACAAATGGTTCAGCAAGGATCAGAAAGAACACTGCAAGATTTGAATTGCTTGACCCCAAGATATTGTGTGCCTTTCTTTTTCAAAGTCAGCCCAGACATCATTAAACATACTCAATTACACAATTTATCAGATAAAAAAAACTCTGCATGAAGTTGTCAGAGGACATTAGACAAAAAAAAAAAAAAAAAAAAAAAGTATATATTTTATCAGTGGAGGGTAGACGACCTGAAGCTTTTATCGTTTCCTCAAAGGTCACCTCTCACTTTAAGATGAAAGCTAGGATAGATTTTCTTTTGTGGAGGGAAGTGATAACCAGCATATTGAGGTCAGAGATAAGAATGTGTTTGGCTGTGTCTAGGCAGTGTTTTCCCCTTATTATCTGTGCTTTTACTAGAATGGAAGATGAAAGCTAACCGTAAGAAAGTCCTAGGGGCTAGCAGTGCTATGAGGCAGCACTTCTTAATTATCATGTGTTTGTAAATGGAAGCTTCTTAAACTGCACTGCTAACCCAACTTGGAGAGAGAACCAAATTTTTACATTTTCTCAAGACAACGTGAGTGGTGCTTGCCCATGCAACAGGTGGTTGCAAGGGGATTGCTAGGGTGTTCTGAGTGGTTAGCACATTGCTATGATGTTGGTAGGGCATTCTGAGTGGTCACTAGGGTGTTCTTGGTGGCTGTGTATACGTCGAAAAAGCCTAAAAGCTGGAATACATTAAATTATTTTTGGCCCAATTTCCAGTTTAGACAAGTCAGAGCCAGTCTGCATATTTTGGTATGTTAAAGTTAAACGATTTAGCAGAAAATCATAGTATGATAGATTTTTTTTAGATTCAGACTATGGATCCATCCAGTCGGAGATCAAACATATTCGATATTTTAAAGGGTTAGTTCACCCAAAACATTTTGTCATTAATTGCTCACCCTTATGTCATTCCAAACCCGTAAGACTTTCATCCATCTTTGGAAAACAATAGCTTTCTGTCCCTCCATTGACAGCTACGCAACTACCACTTTCAGCCCTAGAAAGGTGGTAAAGTAATTCATGACTCCAGTGGTTTAACCTCAATTTTATGAAATTTAATTCACAAAATACTGATCTCCAACAAACGTTCACGCAACAACGTCTACTCTCGTGTCAACACAACATGCATGTCACGTCGTGGCGCTCTTGTGAAAGAACGTTGGACATTAATATTTTGTGAATAAAGTGGTAAATTCTGTTTTTATGTGCAAACAAAGCACTCGTGTCGCTTCATAAAATTAATGTTAAAGTGGTAGTTGCGTAGCTATCAATAGAATGACAGAACGATCTTTATTTGTGTTCTGAAGATGAACGAGTCTTACGAGTTTGGAACGACATGAGGGTGAGCAATTAATGACAGAATTTTCATTTTTGAGTGAACTAACCCTTTATTTTAGACCACATGCATCTCCAGCAACGAGGCACATGTTTATGCAGGAGTCTGATGTATTCAGAACATCTTGAAAGTCTAGTGTGCTAGTGTGTGATCCTCAGTCATCTGTTAAAATGTAATAGTTTTGTATTGTATTCCAGCCTTAAATCTCAATCATATACTGATACCTAGAGATGGCCATCCTTCTATCCATTCTTCAAACAGCTTGTCATATGTAGGGTCGCAGACTGTAGATAAGGGCAGCTGCATGATTTAAAATATCATTCATGTCCATAGCACAAACAGTGCAGAATGTGTTACAAACTAAACTGTAATATTTACGGTTAAAGGTTTGTTTAACTCTAACTCTCTTTAAAGGCCCTGATATACTTCAAGCGAGACTGAAGAACGAACTGATGTGAAATAAGGCCAAAACCATTTGTTTTGGGAGTTCGAAACAGCTTGCCAAAGCGAACTTTCCGGAAAAGTTCACTCCGGTTGGTAAACACCTTTTTTACTACCATTGGTCTGTGTCAATTATGTAATAGGTAGGTGTGCACGGAGGCTCCACCTTCTTTCAATCCGAAATCTTTTCTGGTTAGTTTCCAGAAATGAATGTAAAAACATGAACACACTGGGGAGCTGCTTTATAGTAGAAAATGAAGTTGTTCTTCCGAATGAAATAAGACACTGACACTGTTTTTCATGTTTTATTTAAGCAATTTATTGTAAAAAGTGCTATATAAATAAACGTGACTTGACTTTACTAAATTGCCTAATTGCAGAGCTTGTGCAAACAAATCCACTTTGTTTTGATCAGATGCTATTCTTATGCTTTACGGTTTTCTCAATTTTATTGTGTGTTTATTTAGTTATTGAGAGGAAAGCTTGCAGCAAATATTTACATATTAACTAGGTCAGCCGGAACCAGGAACACTTCCCATAACACCTGATGTACTCGTTACATCATAAGAAGAATGGCATCTACGCTAATGTTAGTCTCTCTGTTTATCCCGAGGTTTACTGCAGTCAGCCGGATCCGGGCCGTATCCAGACCAGATGGTGGACCTGCGCCTGTACATGACCAACGTATCCCTGAAATGTCTGCAGAGAGCATGTCAAATAAACTCCCCCCGTAAATGCCGCATCGACACGACATCCTCATTACACCCGTCTCCGGTGTGACAACTCCAATCTTTCGAATAATCTTATGAATATCTATTTACCTAATATGACTTAAGACCTGAAATGTTGCCAGAATTATAATCATACACTGTTTGTTCGTCGGCCAGAGGTGAACTGGCACCCCGACTGAGCCTGGTTTCTCCCAAGGTTTTTTTCTCCATTCTGGCCCTGAAGGAGTTTTGATTCCTTGCCACCGTCGCCTCTGGCTTTTGGCTTGCTCAGTTGGGGACACCTAAATTTCATCTATATTACCGACCTGCCCGCATTGACACTATATGACAATTGAAATTAGCTGGATAACATCACCGTTTCACCAGAGTGGCTGTACAGCCGAATCAAATTCTGTTGCATTATTTTCCTGTTAACACTGTGAAGCTGTTTTGAAACAATTGGCATTGTAAAAAGCGCTATATAAATAAAGATGACTTGACTTGACATATTCATCTAAACGCCACTCTCAGTAGTGTGGGATCGGATGCTTGCAAGCTGTAGCCTATATCGCTGGTCACAAACTTCGTTTTGCAACTAAAAGAAAAAACAAAAATAACTTTGCTGTGAGTATATCGGGGCCTTAACTATGTGTTCAGATCTGCATATAACTATCTAAAACTGTATTTCTCTTCAATTCATCTAGCAGAATCTAGTATTTAACTGTAGAAGTGGTCAGTTATGATGGGGTCAGGCACATGCCAATGATTATCCACCCCCATCCCTGTCAACACTGTCCCTGTTGGTGAAGCTATTCAAGGACAGTGCTACAGCAGAGAGGTCATTTCCAAACACACTCCTGATGGTGACTCTAGCTTGAAACTTATTCATATACTTCTCATTAAACACAATCTACAAACAAGTTTCGTTATGATAGACAGTGGTCTGAGGGTACTGTATAGTACCAAAAATTAAAAATATTAGAATTAAAATCCTTTCAAATTCTTTAGAATTTCAGATCATATCAAAGACCATTTTCTCATATGGTCACAGGGGCACATAATGAGTCTGTTGTTGTAAAGTAATACAAAGTCCCTTTAAAGAGCAGAATTCTTTCTGACTCTTACTCTTTTATGAGCTGACTTATTACTCAGGCCCTGTTTTAATGTGTGGTCATCCATCCTGTGTGTTTGGCACAGGTTTAAAGGGACATTCTTTGCCCATGGCTGGGGATCCACCATCTCTGGCAGCCAAAGCACATGATTAGCCCGGCTCTAGCTGCTGCTAGCTCGGTGTTATACTCGTCTGCCTACACAACACCCACACAAGACTCAGTGTTACCATGTTATACATGAAAGAATGCAGCTCGGGCTGCCAACACTGTGTGAGGAGTGAAGGTTTTTAGATGTACAGCCCTTAGGAGATGGACAATCTTTGTTGCATGGTAAACAGTGTTGAAACACAACATGCGTAATGTATTAATAAAAGGTAATAAAGGTGTAGCATCCTCTGCTTGGTTATTGTATTATGCTTATCGCTATTTGAAAGATGATCATTCTAAATGGAAAATAGTAAGTTGACACTGTCTTGACAACCCTTCTGATAAACCAGCATTTTTTTTTCATAATTTCATGTCTGTCCAGGCTGGTTTATGCTGATATAGCGCTGCTCTAGGATCATGGATCATGTCTAATCATGCTGTTCTCAAGCAAAACTGAGCTGGTGTAGGCTTCCCATGCTGGTCTCAGCATGCAAAACATACCTTTTGCAGGTGCTAGGTTTTTCAGCAGGGAAGTTTAAAAAGCTGTTTGGTTTGAAAGTTGTGAAGGCATTATGTACTTTAAATGTTTCAAAGTCTAGCTTATATAGCATTAGTGTTGAAGTGAGGAATTTTATAGGAAATGTCTGATTAGTAAGAGACAGCGCACTAACTGTGCGTTCACACCGCCGCCGGCGAGAGCGTCAAAATTCACTCTGGCTGCCCTGCCAACAACGCTGTAGAAAGATTTGTGGACGCTCTGACGTAAATCGAATGCTTGGTCTTTTTATAAACTTTATTTAAAGGGGCTGCAAAGCAAACAATCATGTTGATCGGTATTTGTGCAGAATGACCACAAGTAGGGTATAAGTTAACCTCATGAAATCTTTTAAATGTGAAAGTAAGAAATTGATAGATGGAAAGAACTTAATAATCATAGTTACATGTTTACTAACAAAATAAACAAATTAAAAGCCATTTGTGTGGTGTGGCTTTTGTGTTCATGGTTAAGTGCTAGTCTAATTTCAACATGCAGTTTATAGGAGACGTTTACTAGCCTTGGTCTTTAATTAACATTAACATTAATTTGTGTGCAGCCTACATTACAATAACTGTGGCTGAAGTGTAGACTTAATGCAGTTGGTCAAATCTGTGTTGTTTTGAGCAACTGAATTGCATTCCCGCTGAAAAACAAGCACTCTAGAGCAAAAAGGTTGCCTATAAATAGTGTTGCTTTTCTTATCAAATTCACATCACTATGGATCCTCAAGTGGTGTGACATTGCTCTACCTGCGGAGAAGACGGAACTAATGATTGGTCGGAACCAAAGTGGAATCTCTGGAATCCTCTCAAGCGGAGGAGTTCTACATTCCGATTGGTTGCTGCCACGCCATAGCTCATTACCATAAAGATGACCTGACTTTAAAGGTGCAGTGTGTGATTTTTAGCGGCATCTAGTGGTGAGGTTGTGAATTGCACCCCCCTCTCCCTTTCAGAGCACATAGAGAAGCTACGGTGGCCAAAACAGGACAAAAATGTAATCGCTGGAGAGAGCAGAGAGTGACTAGCGCTCTGTAGAGAAGTTTGTCCATTTAGGGCTACTGAAGAAACATGACGGCGCAAAATGGCGTTTTCACTGTAAGGGGACCCGCTGTGTATGGAGGGTTACTATTACCTTAGAATGGCTCATTCTAAGGTAATAAAAACATAACGGTAAGGTCTTTATATTCCACTGAAAACATAGTTATGTATATTATATTGCATTTCTGTCAATAAATCCTCATAAATACTACACACTGAATCTTTAACTCTCCTCGATGCCCACATCGCCCAAGACGCGCCAAGCTCGCGACGGTGTGAACGCACGGTAAGTCATCATAAAGGACTGTGCTTTAGTGAGTTTAGTGGATGTAGTTTAAAATCTCTAAGAGTCAGAAAAGGTGAAAGACGTTTAACAAACCTGTAACCTCAAAATTTGTAAAATTAAATAAAATTACAAAATATATTCTCATAGATTGATAACTAAGGAATATTAAACATGAGAAGGAAAGGGTGTAAGAACGCTTTGAAAATTGGCCACGGTCACATTAAATTATATGAAGTGTATTTACAACAAACCAGAAAGCTGGAGAAGGAAATTTCAAAACATTTGTTATAGTCCTTTTTTTTTTTTTTTTTATTTAGCTTATATTCTGCTAAAAGTTGTTAATAGAGTTGAGGCCAGATTTACAATGCTTACAAACCCTCTATTGGCGCAAAAAAACTACTCGTACATTTCATTTGTACATTTCATTTGAGAGCTACTCTCCATTGACAAGCATTAACTTCCTTGAAGACGGGTGCTCTGTTGAAGTTTAAAACTATTGGATCTGCCCAGAGCCACTCTGGATCTGCCATAACCAGTCGCTAACGTTTGGTTGTAACGTATGTCATCTCAAACTAGCGCACCACATCAACATCATCGTTCTCAGCTACTCCCTCTGTTCGCTGATGGGACCGGTTAAAATTGTTTGCCCCATGTTAAAATGCACAACTTTACAGCAGAAAAAAACATGTTTACAGCCTGGTACAAATTGTGGTTTTGGTCTATGACAACTGTGAGGGGAGTGAATTTTTTTTATAACTCATTATAAAATGTATAACTTATTTATAACTGTTTAAGTTATATTAAGCCTTAAAGTTCTGCATAATTTAGGGGCGTGGCCACTTGAGTGACAGGTGGATAGCCGTTTGTCTGCTGTCTGTTAGCCATCACGTCACCTCAGCTCCACTCATGTCCCGCCTCTTTGCCCATTTTCTGGGCTTTCTGGGCATTTTGACGCGCTGTGACACACTGCCAAGATGGCAACGGCCGGCTCCACACACTTTTGGGATTCAAAAATTCTCTTCAGAAACCTACGGGTGACGTCACGGACACTACGTCCATATTTCTTTTACAGGCTATGGTTTGCGCTCATCAATTCATCAACACCCAAAAAAGCAGACCAGATGCTAATTTGCACTGCTCTTGGTAGATTGCATTGGTTATTATGGAAAGAATCTGGCTGCATCTGTGTTCTTTAATTTGCGCTTCAGTAGATCACACGCAGAACTTCCCACTCCCATCTGCGTTTTTTTGGAATTGCGTTCTCACGCTAAATTGCCCTGTTAAGTAAATCTGGCCTAAATGTCTCAAATTTTGATTTCATGAGATTTTTAAGTCATGGCTCTTTGAAAATAAATGTTTTTCTTCCAAAAATGTGAATGGGTGGATGAATGTAGAAACATCTACATGCCTCCTCAATTAAAATAGTCCCCATACCCCTGAATGCACAAAGCTGCATTGGATCACTGAGTTTGTTTAAACGTCCTACCTTCAGAGACAGTCCAGTTTGCTTGAGGGAGAGTGTGTGTAACAGGCAGCTGTGGAGACATCATTTGAATTGGTGGGCAGAACTGAGGGGGCTCTCTGGGAGGGTATCCCCCTCCGGTGCAGTCCAAAGGCTCCATCTCCAGCGCCCGTAGGCACTGTTCCCTCAGCCTCTCTTCACGCCGGCGCTTCAGCTTGCGTTGGGCGAAGCTGCAAAAGCAGCAAAGCATGACAATGAGAGCCCAGATCAGCCAGAAGCCGGCAAAGCATGCCAAAAATGTATAGGTGCCCTGCGACATCACCATGATGATCACCTTGATAAAGTCTGTGCCCTCCAGGATCCAGTGGGAAGATTTAAAGTCTTAGGGAGACCTGCTGGTTGTGTCGTCGAGTTCACACACCAAGTCTCAAAGCACATGAACAGACCATAGCTGTCATATTTCTATGAATCCTGTTGTTTAAAATCATCAAGAGTCTATCCAAGAGTTTGCTGAGCTCATTTTTTTCAAAGTTAACCAACAGAAAGGTTTCCCACTGACCGTTGGTCAACGAAAGCGACCCGATTTCACTCGATGCACGCTCCACGAAAACGCAAGATGTCCGATATATTGCAAACGTGAAACCGAAGAGGCATTTCCCGAAGATCCTCCAGGGGCTCTTTCACAAGAAATGAATATCTGCAGATGCTCTTTTTCTGACAGCTGGTGCAATGAGGGAATGCTAAAGTCTCACAGTGCCTGGGTCTCCTCCTGTGTTGTGATCCTCCGCTGAGCAGATCAGGGCTCTTTAGATCTCCAGAGGACATCAGCAGTCACGCTGCTCAACAAAGGGAAAGAACATAGAAGGGGGCAACCTTCATAAGTTATGAACTTGTCATATTTTCAAAACACAGACCCTCAATATTACACACTACGGCCCATTCCATAATTAACCTCAGCTGTTCAAGCACAACTCGCACAATGACTTTAGGGGGTAAGTATCAGTTTCATACATCGAGAGAGTGGTAGTACACACAGTTTTCCAGAAATATTGTAAAGAAATGGTGTCAACAGAATGAGTTTTCATTCACTAATGTATTTTGAGACTGCTTGAACATTAATGATGGCTTTCAATATGGCACCTCCTTCTGCTGTTAATGATAGCTCTCGACTGCTAACAAATAAATATGCCATTTTATCACTAAGATTAAGACAACTTATGTAACTAGTTCTGAGCTAGTAAAATGATCTAGTAAAAGCTTTATTTCCTACAGACATTCACATCTCTATCCAAGATCTTGGTGACCTTGAGAAAGCAGATTAAATCTTTGTCCTGCTTCATTATCACTGACGGCATCTGATGTTACCATCTAAATGTGGTCATCCATTTCCGATTGCCTCTACACACTGCCTTAAAAATGGATTCAGCTGTGTCATCTTTGGAGGACATAACCTATAGATTACCTGAAGGAACTACCAGAGCTGCTTCCAATATTCCCTGCCAATATTGGTCAATAAATAATGGTTAAATAAACTTTTACGCCCCCCCAATCCTGATCAAGTGGTTACATTCGGTTTTGTTTAACAGTCATTCAGTTTATAGGAATGGTCAGAGAACTCTATTAAACAATGGCTCTCATTATATGAATGAGAAGGAGGCTGTCAACACCTCTTACTTAACTGAGGAAGAAATGTGACTTCGCCTAACATCAACGATGCCCCCTATTAACACAATGTCATTGATATAAAGCATATAGCATACGTTTCATAAAAAAAAAAATAAACAAAACGTTTTACAAAAACAAGGGCGGTGACGTTTTACTTTAATTACAACACAGTTGTCAGTGTTTGGTAAGCTAATATGCCCATGTCCAATCATCACAATAAATTAATAAATCCGTAAATAAACGTTCGTTTAATATAGCAGTGATGATATGCAGCCTCTCAGGTGGGTGATATTTGTGGGGAAAATTGGTAATGACAGATAAATTCCATATTATATATATTACAAAGAGTAAACTACAACATTCAATGATTTGAAAATCTTAATTTATGCATCACAGATGCATTTTTTATTAGGCGTATACTAACCTCCTACAATATGTGTGAGTTCGTAATTGTCAAATAGAAAACAAATATGTCCCTATAAGCTTGTACTTACATGATAAGCGTCCTCCAGTCACGATGTTGATTTCCAGACGCGTGACACCGTCTCAATGGTCGGGACGTGACTCCATCCATTTAAAGTTGCGGTGGTTGTCAGTGGCACATGATGTTAATAGCACACTTGTCCGTATATGCGTGTGTTTTTTTAGTGTCTTCACTAATGTTTACAGATAAACAGAAAGCGTTTCGTGTTCCGCGTCATTCCTTGGTCGTGATGCGCGCGGTGGTTAATGGACACCTGTAATTGAGCGCGCGCGCGTCATGAAACACCCACTTTGGCACTCCGCGCGAGATGCGCTGCTGCTTTCACGAGGACTCTTTGTGTGTATCAAATTGAGAATAACGGTTCTCTAAACAAACTGACATGTTCGCTCCTCCTTTTTAACTGTTTGTAGAACAAAGTGACTGAAGAGGCACGGTTTTGTCTGAATAGGATTGTTTGCTGTGTCTGCATCAGTCATGTTTATGATGTGGTTGTGATTGTTTGGTAAGTCTAAGTGCTTCAATCATGATATCAATAATCTCTTCGGTTTGTTTCACAAATGATTCTCACTGAATGGAAAGAGCCATGACTATTAAAGGTGCACTCAGTTATTTTACACATAAATAAGCACCACTGAGAAATGCAATTAAAACGACGTACACTCACATAAAATGAAGACACAAAGTATCAGAAGAACATTGGTTTTCAACTTCGACCCAGTTTGGCGCACCATAAATCAAACTGTGGCTAAATCCGAAATCGGCCCCTAAACCCTCATTCACTATTCCCTACGTTAGTCCACTAATACAGTTCACTTGAAGGAGTGAATGAAAACGAGTAAGTGAATTCGGACAGCCACTGTGTGTACATAGGCTCTACACTCGTTATCGCGGTGCAATGTGGGATTGAATGAGTGCACTCGATTATGTCCACTATGGTTTCGGACACCACTACAAATGGTTGTTCATAGGGTATAGGGGGCGATTTTGGATTCAGCCTATGATTGAGGATGTATGCGGAACCATGGGCTGAGTACAAAACCAGCAAGCAATAGTTTAGCTATAGATCCGATATAGTCCGGCTATCAGGAGTAACTCACTTCAAGCCAAAATAACCTTGAATTTGGTTACATGTCGTTTTTGCCATAATAACTTGCGAGATATATGATATTCCATCATCTAAGCAAAGTCAACAGTGATTACAAGGTGTTTGGTTTCATTTCCTTGACGTTCTGTTTTTTGATGACTCTATGACAGCCCAAATTTTGCCTTGTTTTAGCCTAGACGTCATTGCTGTGTTTATTAGATGATGGCTATTAGACGTTTTTTAAGTGCACAATTGTTTGCTGGGAACACAGATCGATCACAGCTGCTCCACAAAATGCCTTATTCAACACACAAGTGCAAACATTTGTTTGTTTCGTCCTGAGGTGAAACCTAATTAAAAATTTAGGTAGAATGACTTTCCCCTGGTTTCACAGACGAGATTTAAGATAGTCCTAGACTAAAATGCATGTTTGAGTTGTTTTAACTGAAAGCAACTTGCGCTGACACGTATGTCAGTGCCATTGTTTTGTCTCAAGATGCACGTTTATAAAAGTTACTTAAATGCCCTAATTGAACTAAGGCCTAATCCTGGCTTAGCCTAGTCTAAGCCCTGTCTGTGAAACCGGGCCCATGTCACAGAAGTAGGGAAAGTAACTGCTTACTCTCTTGTACTACATTTTGTGTAGGCTATTTCACGAGTTTACATCACACGTAGGGCCTACATAAATAGTCAGATAGGGTAAAGAGTTTGCATATTTGGCGTGCTGTCCGAGGGGAGGACTCAAGCTCAGAATCTGGCCCGAACCCAGAGTACTCCCCCCTTTTCCTTGGCTGGAAAAGGAAACCAGCCCGAGAGTTAAGATTGGGTGGCGAAGGGATGCTGGAAAACTGTTGTGGGACAGAGGTGAGGGACGGCTAGAGGCTCTTCTTGTGCTGATTGGTTGGATTATATGAACATGTGCCTTCCGAACTTTGTTGAATGAAATTCATAACAAAACATGCTCAAGAATCCATTGCAAGGAATGTTTCAAGAATATTTGCATAACAGAACATGCTCAAGGACATTCTGTGTACGAGAGAACATGCTCAAGAACATTTTGATTGAAACATGCTCATGCTCATTTTGTGTAGAGTGCAACAGTGGCCTTGGTTCCTTACGTATTTTTTACATTGGGATTTTAAAGGGATAGTTCACCCAAAAATGAAAATTAGCCCATGATTTACTCCCCCTCAAGCCATCCTAGGTGTATATGACAATACAATCGGAGTTATATTAAAAATGTCCTGGCCAATCCAAGCTTTATAATGGCAGTGAATGACAGCCCAAAATTTGAAGCCCAAAAAAAGTGCATCCATCCACTATAAAAGTAATCCATATGACTGGGGGTTTAATAAAGGCCTTCTGAAGCAAAGCTTCCGTTTGTGTAAGAAAAATATCCATATTTAACACGTTATAAAGTAAAATATCTTAGCCAGACTGCCTTCCGTATTAAACTTATGCAGAAAATAACGCCTCTCACAGTTCAAAACATTTACATCGCACTTACATCGCTCGCGCAAACGTTTACATCACGCAGTTACACTTTTTTCCGTAAAATGTGCCATTTACTGCTATTATAAAGCTTGGAAGCTTGAATCATGGGCTAATTTTAATTTTTGGGTGAACTATCCCTTTAAAGAGTAATGAACCAAACCAACTAGCTCCAATGTGATCATTACACACTTTTATATATAGCTAAATATATATATATATATATATATATATATATATATATATATATATATATATATATATATATATATATATATATATAAAAAACCAAATATATTCATAAAATAACTAGATGCATTCAAATATAGTTTACAAGTGTAAGGGAAACAGTGTGTCATTACTGAGCACTGTAGAGCTCATCTGGCATGGTTCTATGATTAGTGGATATTTCTCTGCAGGATGTATAGTACAATAGTTCTTCACCAGGAATTGCACTGTTAACATTGGAATGATCACTTCAACAAAAGTTTACTGTATATACAGTAGTTGAGACGCAACCTCAAAGCTTATGGTATAATATCTCTCTTTACAGAGTTAAAAATCAATTCCCCTATGTAGAAATGAATGGGGGTTTTACTTCTGGAACCCAACAGTGGCATTCTAAGAAATATGCCAAAGAGCACATTGCATTGAACATTGCTTTTAAGAACATACTGCATTTAACAGAACATGTATACAGGAGGATAGAACATGCTTGGGAGCTTTTTTTTTTTCATAGAACAGAATATGCTCAAGAATACTAGAACAGATTTTTCATAAAGCATATTGTACTAAAGAATTTTGCATACGATAGACCTTCTCTTGTGGAACATATTTATTAAGTGTTGGCTATTCTGCAGGTTAGCAGAATGGAACTGATTGTACATCCTCTTTTAAACTGTGCTACAGTGTTGGACATAAGGGAAAAGAGCATTGCTATGACAACTTGCATGAACACTGCACCAGCTTCACAGTGTGGACTGTTAAGTCGTTGCCTAAATCTGAGGTTGTCATATTGCTCACCATTATTATGCAGTGCTTCACCATACAGTGTAGCTGTGGGCGTTCACTCTTCATCATAGACTAGTCAGACAAAAAATCGAAAGTCCTGACAACAGACAATAGGATACGCCATTATTGGCATGCGCACAAAAAAAGCTATTTGATTGGCAGTGTGTTATTTAATGCTTGTGTTAATTTTAGACAGTCTCTCCACACACACCTATGACATTAAATAATTATATTGCTGGACTGATCATACTATAGACACCATCATTGCCTGTGTTCATTTGTTAAAGCCCTGAGCAAAACCTCCTTGAAACATTCTTTGTTTTCATGCTGAACAACATTCTCTCTCCTTGTTGGCCCTGTGGGGGAATAAAAGACATCAGAGAGTCTGCTTTTGCCTTTTATTTCCCAGCAAAGAATGGACACATTATATTGAAATTCATGAATACCATCATTTCATGCATGTTCTGCCCACTTATCTATCTATCTATCTATCTATCTATCTATCTATCTATCTATCTATCTATCTATCTATCTATCTATCTATCTATCTATCTATCTATCTATCTATCTATCTATCTATCTATCTATGTAATCTGTCCGTCCGTCTGTCTGTCTGTTACATACACATTCTGTGTAAGGCAGTTCAGAGATATCAACCTTGAGCTATTATGAGAGCATTCGGTTGCTTCAGAAAGCAGAAACATGGGAAGATTTTCTCCACTCCATTTCCATACCTTTACAATCAGTCCCATACAGTACATCTTTTCACCTCGCCAGCATTTCTCTACCTTGTCCTTGGGTGCCTCCCTTTTGTAAAGCTGCAATATTTTCTGTGAGTCATTAGATGTGTTCCATTCAACCGTAAGTGCCCTGAGAAGTGGACTTCACAGGGTTTTCTGCTAACTGTGAGATTCCAATCCGAAGGGAGCATACAATGTTCAGTTTGTCCAGAACATTGATACTTCACACTTCATCGATCACTTCACATGAAGTGGAGAGGGAAATGTACCCAACAGTCACCACACATCACTCCAGTACTGCAAGAAATTTGAAAATGATTGGTGGCTGCAGCATTTTCTGAGTTTAATTAGCCACATGTTTGGTTTGTACATGGTTGCTCATGGGTATAATGTACAGAGTGCAAAGTTATGATTACCAGTAAATAAAAGATAATAGACACATCCAAAATAACCATATGTTTATTTTCATATTAAACATGCCCACTGTAAAAATAAAATTTACCCCACAAAAACTTTATTGTAAAAAATAAAAACATTTTAGGTTTTACAGATAAAAAATTTACAGAACCGGCAGCTGTGTTTGCCAGAACTTTCACAGTGGTTGAGAGTAAAGAATAAACAAAGAATAAATAAAATTAATAAACATTAATTTAACAACATTAAAAATGTAACATAAAACCCTAATGTACATAACTGATTAGAAAAACTAAGAAGAAACAGTTATTTCAATGAAAATACATCAAATGTGAAGTGTCAAGCAGGGAATTCTTAATGTCAATTTACTGTAAATTACACAACAGCTTATTTTTTCACGTCCAAAACTGTAAATTTAACAGTATTTTACTGTATTGTAAATGTAGATCTATTAGTTATTCATTGTATATAGTACAGAAACTTTCTGTTAACCAGTTAACTGTCTTTTACCATTAAAATCACAATCATAATTATGACAACTCTCTGAGCAGTTTTGGCATGTTACAGAATATGGCAGTGTTAATGTATTTGGTCTTGGCAGACTACGCTACTGCCATTAGATACACAGACTTGCTGCATGTGTTGCTGTTGCATGAATAGATATAAATCCCATGGCAGATCTAGGCAGGTGGAGCTGCCGGTGGATGGTTTCATTGCATGTAAAGGACCAATCAGCCTGTGCCATCTATATTTTCATGACTGAACTAGATATTCATCAGATATTTATCACAATTAAATTAATAAAAAATTTATATTTGTATAAATGTAATGGAGGCCAGCTAGTATGAGCTATGCAGGTAAACCCCACTCCTTCTGTCCCTCTGTCCTTCTGTCCTCTGGTGCAACATGGCTGCCGTCGCATCATCCAGGTGGATGCTGCACATTGGTGATGGTTGAGGAGATTCCCCCTTCTATATGTAAAGCGCTTTGAGTACCAAAAAAGCGCTATATGAATGTAATAAATCAAGAGGCCCGTTAGCAAGTAATGCTCGAGACTGTGGTCTTTAGCCTCCTTGTTAGCGTGCCTACCTCCCACCCCAGAGACCCGGGTTTGAGGCCTGCACAGAGTGGGGTGAGTAGGACATGAGGGGTTACATAAATATACATGAATGTATTATATACACATATACACATGAATGTACAAAGCCGATTCCAAAAAAGTTGGGACAAGGCCATGTTAACCACTGTGTGGCATCCCCTTTTTATTCTTTTTATAACAGTCTGCAAACGTCTGAGGACTGAGGAGACAAGTTGCTCAAGTTTAGGAATAGGAATGTTGTCCCATTCTTGTCTAATACAGGCTTCTAGTTGCTCAACTGTCTTGGGTCTTCTTTGTATCATCTTCCTCTTTATGATGCGCCAAATGTTTTCTATGGGTGAAAGATCTGGACTGCAGGCTGGCCATTTCAGTACCCGGATCCTTCTTCTACCCAGCCATGATGTTGTAATTGATGCAGTATGTGGTCTGGCACTGTCATGTTGGAAAATGCAAGGTCTTCCCTGAAAGAGACGACGTCTGGATGGGAGCATATGTTGTTCTAGAACTTGGATATACCTTTCAGCATTGATGGTGCCTTTCCAGATGTGTAAGCTGCCCATGCCACACACACTCATGCAACCCCATACCATCAGAGATGCAGGCTTCTGAACTGAGCGCTGAGAACAACTTGGGTCTTTAGTCCGGATGACATGGCGTCCCAGTTTTCCAAAAAGAACTTCAAGTTTTGATTTGCCACTTTGCCACAGTCCATTTTAAATGAGCCTTGGCCCAGAGAAAACACCTGCGCTTCTGGATCATGTTTAGATATGGCTCCTTTTTTGACCTATAGAGTTTTAGCCGGCAACGGCGAATGGCACGGTGGATTGTGTTCACCGACAATGTTTTCTGGAAGTATTCCTGAGCCCATGTTGTGATTTCCATTACAGTAGCATTCCTGTATGTGATGCAGTGCCGTCTAAGGGCCAGAAGATCACGGGCATCCAGTATGGTTTTCCGGCCTTGACCCTTACGCACAGAGATTGTTCCAGATTCTCTGAATCTTTGGATGATATTATGCACTGTAGATGATGATAACTTCAAACTCTTTGCAATTTTCTCTGAGAAACTCCTTTCTGATATTGCTCCACTATTTTTGGCCGCAGCATTGGGGAATTGGTGATCCTCCTCCCATCTTGACTTCTGAGAGACACTGCCACTCTGAGAGGCTCTTTTTATACCCAATCATGTTGCCAAATTACCTAATAAATTGCAGATTGGTCCTCCAGCTGTTCCTTATATGTACATTTAACTTTTCCGGCCTCTTATTGCTACCTGTCCCAACTTTTTTGGAATGTGTAGCTCTCATGAAATCCAAAATGAGCCAATATTTGGCATGACATTTCAAAATGTCTCACTTTCAACATTTGATATGTTATCTATATTATATTGTGAATAAAATATAAGTTTATGAGATTTGTAAATTATTGCATTCCTTTTTATTCACAATTTGTACAGTGTCCCAACTTTCTTGGAATCGGGTTTGTATGATAGAGTATAGTAATTTACCAAAGTATATTATGTCATCATAGGTTAAACTTCTGTAATTATGCATGATTCAAGTGTCATCTATGTTTGCAGATCAACTGATCTCCTGTGCTCAGGAAGTAGGGAGCAGTGAACACTGCGTAGGGACCCTGCCAAATGAGAATGTAACCGATCCCATTGGCATGTTTATTTGTGTCCGTCTAGGACCTTTATAATGTCGTCTAAACTTTTTTTTTTTTTTTTTTTTTTACGATTTTAGATATTTTAAATAATGATATTAATATATATGGCTATCCCCTTGAGTGAGGCTAAATTGTTACACCAAATTGAACTATGAAAATAAGAACCTTTTCCAAACAGATTTCCTAAAGACTAGGGTTGTCAGGTCTACAAAAAAATCCAAAACTAAAACTTGTAACATACCACTTTCAAACCAAAACTATATATTTTAGATTACAGATTTCTATAATTCCTGTCATTTTCATTTTATAAGGTAGCAGTTAAAAGTACTTCAAATACGGTTAATGGAAGCTCAGACATGAATGTTTGATGCATGAAAACCAATAATGATTATTTTCATGCATCAAGCAAGCACATTTGAGGTTTCATTTACCATTTTTGATGCACTCTATGCATTAACAAACTATTATGTATCAATAAAAGGTAATTAAAATTTAAATAAATTAAAATTGGTTCTTCGTTGTCTCTTCAGAAGACTAGATTAAACTATTAATATAGATTACTTTTATAGTCTTAAAATGTTTAAAAATGTTCATTGTGTAGACTTGGACAAATGGACAAAAATGATGACCAGTTATTAAAAGTACCTCCATTTGTGTTACGAAGATGAAGTTTTATTGGACTGAAACAATGTGAAGGTGAGTGGATGGAGATAATAGTTATCCATTTCATGGATGATATAAATATAGGATACAGTAGGGTTCTAATTCCTATATACTGTATATACTGTACTGTTTATATGGTTGAATACACATACAGGAATTAATTGATTTGTATATTACATATTTTAACATTAAAAAAGCTTTATGCAAAACCACGTTGTACTGTCTTCTTGGGAGAGGACCCATTTGCCACATATTATTTACTCACCAGGGCTTTCAGCCAAGTCCGAGCCATTTTCCTGCATTATACCTCGAAAGAAAGGCAATGTCATTCATTCTGAATGGGGTAAATGACTCAGAAAAATGAAAATGACTCAAAATGACTCAAAAAAAATGACACATTGATCTCGATGGAGGCAAAAGGTCACTTTTGAGATTGGCTGACCTCCAAACCTGTGGTTTGCCCTCAATGACAGAAATTGACCCACAGACGCTCTGTGTGACGGATCCCATGCCAGGAGACTCAGAGTGTGACACAATCTGCCCTGCCTCGCAATACAGATACAATCAGTGACACATTGACTCATACACTTGAGACAATAAGAGTCATTGTCCGATGAGTAATAGCAAAAATGTAGTCGTCACAGAGGCCTGTTTGCGTTTTTCTCTCTATGCTTTGGCAGTACCCACAGAATTTTTGCATGAGCGTAGTCTTGAGATCAGTATAAAAAAATAAGCCTAACACGTTACAGGAGTGTGTCTTCTTCACACTGGTGAATATTTAGACTGCTGGCTTAACCTTGATTCCTTGGGAAACTAAATGTTTTAGTGGCTTCATTATCCTATAGGAACAAGCCAATTATTAACTTGTCGAGTGAAACTTTGTTAATGAATGTTAATAATTGCATATTGTATTATGGATTATGTTGGTCTATAATTTACAAAGGTGACAATGTCTGACATCGTTTTCTCTAGTTCTTCATTAATTTGACCTACACTCACCTAAAAGATTATTAGGAACACCTGTTCAATTTCTCATTAATGCAATTATCTAATCAACCAATCACATGGCAGTTGCTTCAATGCATTTAGGGGTGTGGTCCTGGTTAAGACAATCTCCTGAACTCCAAACTGAATGTCAGAATGGGAAAGAAAGGTGATTTAAGCAATTTTGAGTGTGGCATGGTTGTTGGTGCCAGACTGGCCAGTAAGAGTATTTCACAATCTGCTCAGTTACTGGGATTTTCACGCACAACCATTTCTAGGGTTTACAAAGAATGGTGTGAAAAGGGGAAAACATCCAGTATGCGGCAGTCCTGTGGGCGAAAATGCCTTGTTGATGCTAGAGGTCAGAGGAGAATGGGCCGACTGATTCAAGCTGATAGAAGAGCAACTTTGACTGAAGTAACCACTCGTTACAACCGAGGTATGCAGCAAAGCATTTGTGAAGCCACAACATGCACAACCTTGAGGCGGATGGGCTACAACAGCAGAAGACCCCACCGGGTACCACTCATCTCCACTACAAATAGGAAAAAGAGGCTACAGTTTGCACAAGCTCACCAAAATTGGACAGTTGAAGACTGGAAAAATGTTGCCTGGTCTGATGAGTCTCGATTTCTGTTGAGACATTCAGATGGTAGAGTCAGAATTTGGCATAAACAGAATGAGAAAATGGATCCATCATGCCTTGTTACCACTGTGCAGGCTGGTGGTGGTGGTGTAATGGTATGGGGGATGTTTTCTTGGCACACTTTAGGCCCCTTAGTGCCAATTGGGCATCGTTTAAATACCACGACCTACCTGAGCATTGTTTCTGACCATGTCCATCCCTTTATGACCACCATGTACCCATTCTCTGATGGCTACTTCCAGCAGGATAATGCACCATGTCACAAAACTCGAATCATTTCAAATTGGTTTCTTGAACATGACAATGAGTTCACTGTACTAAAATGGCCCCCAGTCACCAGATCTCAACCCAATAGAGCATCTTTGGGATGTGGTGGAACAGGAGCTTCGTGCCCTGGCTGTGCATCCTACAAATCTCCATCAACTGCAAAATGCTATCCTATCAATAGCAATAGCCAACATTTCTAAAGAATGCTTTCAGCACCTTGTTGAATCAATGCCACGTAGAATTAAGGCAGTTCTGAAGGCAAAAGGGGGTTAAACACAGTATTAGTATGGTGTTCCTAATAATGCTTTAGGTGAGTGTATATATATAACATAACATCCACATGGATGGCAGGACCCAAGGTTTCCCAGCAGAACACTGCCCAAACTGCCTCCGCCGACTTGTCTTCTTCCCATGGTGCATCCTGGTGTCATTTGTTCCCCAGGTAAGTGACGCACACCCATCCGACCATTCACGTGATGTAAAAGAAAAAGTGATTCATCAAACCAGGCCACCTTCTTCCATTGCTCTGCGGTCCAGTTCTGATGCTCTCGTGCTCACTGTTGCCACTTTCGGCACCCTGACTGGTCTGCAGCTATGCAGCCCCATACACAACAAACTGCGATACACTGTGTATCCTCACACCTTTCTATCAGAACCAGCATTAACTTCTTGAGCAATCTGAGCTACAGTAGCTCATCTGTTTGATCGGACCACCCAGGCCAGCCTTCACTCCCCACGTGCATCAATGAGCCTTGGCCGCCCATGACCCTGTCACCGGTTCACCACTGTTCCTTCCTTGGACCACTTTTGATAGATACTGACCACTGCAGACCGGGAACACCAGGTTACGCTTGCCCATTTTTCCACACATGAACTTTGAGGACAAAATATTCACTTGCTGCCTAATATATCCCACCCACTAACAGGTGCCATGATGAAGAGATAATCAGTGTTATTCACTTCACCTGTCAGTGGTCATAATGTTATGTCTGATCAGTATGTGTGTGTGTGTGTGAATTATATATATATATATATAAATATATACTGTATATTTATATATTTATTATATATAAAATATTTATGAAGATAAATAAGCTAATATTCTTTTCCTGGATCAACATGTTTAATGAAGCCACTACAAAGTGTTTTTGTGCTTTTTGTTTTGTCTGGCCTTTTGTTTTGTTTTATAAATGTGCTTACATTCAAGGACAAATTAATTCAGGACACAGTGTACAATCTCCAACTAGTGAACACAATGTTTTCATCCATGTTCAGATTGTAATATGCACTACTGACTATCCTGATTTACAATACCAATAAAAGCAGAGATTACCAGGCATTTCCTTATTGCTTGATTTGTGGAAGACTGTAATTATCATAATTAATCTTTACTTTCCAAGATGTGTATTATTAATATGATTAAATAAAGTGCTATATAAATAAAGCTGAATTGATTTGACTATTCATTTATCAGATGCTTTTATCTAAAGCAACTTACAAATAAGGAACATCGCAATTTATCATCTACAAGTCAATTAGCATGTTAGCTTAGCTACCACTCATAACAAAATAATAACTGGAAATGCTATTTTAATTATCAAGAAGATATTGTGATAACAATATACATTTTTGAATAGGCATTATAAACAACTAGCCAGGTCCTACCAGACTCTCGTACATTTCATTTGAGAGCTACTCTCCATTGACAAGCATTAACTTCCTTGAAGACGGGTGCTCTGTTGAAGTTTAAAACTATTGGATCTGTCCAGAGCCACTCTGGATCTGCCATAACCAGTCGCTAACGTTTGGTTGTAACGTATGTCATCTCAAACTAGCGCACCACATCAACATCATCGCTCTCAGCCACTCCCTCTGTTTGCTGATTGGACTGGTTCAAATTTGACTGGAGAAAACCAACCAGAGAATATGCCGCAATCCCAGACAGAGCACTGAAGGAAAATGAAAATTGAGCAGAAGTACGTAGGAGGGCGGAGCCAGGCTAATAAACAACTACCTCTTGGGGTAAGATTCTGGGCGGACAAAATGCCCAAACATTATTAGACCCATAAACGTGTGAACACTACCACAGCAGTTCACAGCTCACAGATACTTTTTCGATAGTTGTCTCTTCAGCAACCTTGGTCAGGGACAGCAGAAACGCTCTTCAATGCTCTCATCGTCAAGGCCCTTGAGCCAGATGCTATGTCTACATCTCACAGACGGTGTGTGATGGGTTCAGTTTCGCTGTTCTCCAAATGTTAAAAAACCCAGAAGAGTCTATTTGCAGCATTATTTATTTATTTTAAAACCTTAAAGATCGTTGCCCAGCAACAGAGGGAAGGAGTGGAGAGCGAGGTGCAAGAGAACAGCATGGAAGGTTTGCAGCGATGAGCCGCCTGATGGACGAGTCGACCCTGCAGAACAGGAGATGTGCTAACAGAAAACGACACTCACGATTTGAGCCGTGTAACAAAGTTGAACTGAAACTAACATGTTGCATAATAAAAGTGACATTACCTTTCATTAGGATTAGATAACAAGGTACTGAGTAATCAGATGAAGCCCATCTGCTGTTTATCTGCCCATCTGATGTAAAAAAAGAAGGGTATCAAAAATTTAGAGGCATCTAGACACTGTTACTATCTGGCACTGGATTAGTGTACAGTTGCGGCCCCTTAAAGAGTCTGATTTGGTTCAATCTGTTTCTTACTGTCAAACAGGATTTTAACCCTCATGTGGTTCCAAACACATCTTTCTTCTGTGAAACACAAAAGGAGATATTTTGAAGAATGTTGGTAATACTTTTTTTAAAAAGCTTTTACTTAAAATGAGGCTATAGTTGTCAGGAACATTAAACATCAAGCCTTATTGTGGTTATAATCACGCTCTTGCAAACTCTTCTAACTCAAACTTTCAGGGAATTTGTTGGGTTTCAGGGAGAGTTGTTGGACGCTTAATGGGGGTGGATGCTGAAGTTGTCCAACCATGCTCAGTATAATTACCTTTTAACTTCAAGTGATTGTATTTAGGCTTGTTTGTGTGAGATTATCATGATGAACAAAACATGAATCATAAACTTTTGTTGGTTACAGAGCTTATTTTCTGCAATAATTCAAAAACCAAAGAACCCTATCAGGTATAAGGTTTTTGTCGAGGGAACCAGGGGGATGCTGACTTAAAAGAAACAGTTAGTCAAGTTAACATTATTTAGTCAATGGGTTTCCACTGTAATCAAAAATGATACATCACAATAAATGTAAAAAAAAATGTTTTGCTATGGCTTTTTTAGCAAGGTTGCTACCATCTTGCAGTACATCTTGCATCTTGCACAACCTGTGACGTCACAGGGCTGGTTGGCTTCGCTGGTCAGTGATGTAGGGAAAGCATTTCTGTACCGTGTTGGTTGTAGCGCTATCCTATTGCGTGCAGAGAGAATTTGAAAGACAACTGTTTATCCCGCCCCTCGGATTGAGCCCTGCCAACAGTGTGTTCCCAGACCCAACATTTCAAGTGACGTGGGTCTGGCTTGTCAGGCTAACAAATTGCTGCTCTGAGAGCCTGAACCGGCTAGAGCGCTCGATATAAATGTGCAATGAGTGTACAGGTCTTCAGTGACCCAGAACGTCATTCACTACCCTCCTCCTTAGTGCTTCATAAACCTCAGTCAATTTATTATAAACAATATAACACAAAAAACAATTATAAAAGAACCCTAAAAGAACCCGTTTTGTTTTCTGCACAACAATAATTGAATCTTTGATGACTGAAAAAGTGCAATTCATCTTTATTTCACAATGTGGTGACGTCTGATACAGGCATTTAAGGGTTAAAGTGACAATCACCTGGCCCGAATTCAATGCACGAGTTGTCAACTAACAGTGCACAAATCACATGTAAAATGAACACTGTAAACCCATTTTTACATCCAGGAGCAATGCAGTAGTGGCCTCCCTTTGTCTTCAGATGCCCTGTGGCTTTCCAGTTTCCATCTTTCACTTTCACACCCTTGCTACAAAAGCTATAACAAAACATCTTTTTTTTCCATTTAAATGGTTACAATTATCATGTCTGTTATATAATTTTTGATTAGAGTGGAAATTCATCAAGTAAATCATTTTAAGTAGACTGACTGCTTCATTTCCACTTTAAGGGTTGGTCTGCAAAATTATGTCAGCGTTGCAGTGCTCTATGACAAAACCATTCAGACAAACGCATAGTCTATCAAAATATACTCCATTTAATAGCATGTGCACTAAAAAGCTTCATTCTTGTCCTGTGTCTGCGCTGTCTATTTCCAGAAGTTATGACGTGACTTTGTATTTGTTTAAACTAGAGCTACTCCTCCTCTTTAGCCCCTCACAATCTCTTATCAATGCAGGCATCGATCGTTGTTGACCAGTTCAGTTTCCTTTATTTATTTTTCGACTGTGAGACAGTGGGCCAGGAAAGTGTTGCCATCTTGTAGACACATCTTTTTTAACATGCTATGATGATGACGATATTAGTGTCATATGCACTGTTTGCATACCCCTAGGGCAGTGATTCTCAAACCTGTTCTGGGGACCCCCCCACCAGTGAACATTTTGCACGTCTCCCTCATCTAACACACCTGATTCAACTTATCAGCTCATTAGTAGAGACTGCAAGACTTGAATTGGGTGTGTCTAATGAGGGAGACATACAAAATGTGAAGTGGTGGGGGGTCCCCAGGACAGGTTTGAGAACCACTGCCCTAGGGCAGGGCTGGGAAATTCCAGTCCTTGAGCGCCACTATCCTGCAGAGTTTAGCTTCAACCCTAATCAAGCACACCTGAACCAGCTAATCAATGGCTACAGTCAGGTGAGTTTTATCAGGATTGGAGCTAAACTATGCAGGACAGTGGCCCTCCAGGACAGAGTTTGCTCATCCCCACTTGCAACGCAAGTGTTTTTTTTGCTAGTTTCAGACCAACACCACATTGTTTAAATAGCAAATGCACTCACGCCCATCTGTTCGCCCATGGGCGTGCTGGTCTGAAAACGAGGTGTGTTCAGACGCATTGTTGGCGTGTTGCTGTTTTGAGGAACTGAAAACGACTGCGCCATTGACCAACAAAAACCTGGTCTAAAACTTATTGTTTTATTTAAAGAGTGCACAACACATGTACACTCGGCTTTTTATACACAGGAATGCGCAGCAGTACACAAACATTTTTAAATATTAAAAATAAAAGAAGCATTCAGTCTTTCTGCTTGCAAATTCCACCAACAAATAGCGAATGCACCATGGCGCAAGCGCAACTGGCTTTTAAAGGGAATGGGAGATGAGACTCTGATTGGTTTATTGCATGTTACGCCCAAAACACACCCATGACTCATTAAGAGACTAGATACAACCCTTTTGGACTTTGCACATCAAGGCTAGATTACTGTAATGCTTTACTGGGTGGTTGCCCTGCTCGCTTAATAAACAAACTCCAGCTGGTCCAAAACACAGCAGCTCGAGCTCTTACTAGAACAAGGAAGTATGACCATATTAGCCCGGTTCTGTTAACACTGCACTGGCTCCCTATTAAATATCATATAAATTTTAAAATCTTGCTTATTACTTACAAAGCACTAAATGGTTTAGCTCCCCAGTACTTGAGCAAGCTCTTAACACATTATACTCCATCACGTCTATTGCGGTCTCAAAACTCTGGCCAGTTGATAATACCTAGAATATCAAAATCAACTGCAGGCGGTCGATCCTTTTCCTATTTAGCGCCTACACTCTGGAACAGTCTTCCTAGCATTGTTCGGGAAGCAGACACACTCTTGTCAGTTTAAATCTAGACTAAAAACACATCTCTTTACTATGGCTTACACATAAAACATTATCAAATTCTATTATTCAAATCAGTAAATGATTGTTAGGCTGCATTAACTAGGTCAGCCGGAACCGGGAACACTTCCCATAACACCTGATGTACTCGTTACATCATAAGAAGAATGGCATCTACGCTAATGTTAGTCTCTCTGTTTATCCCTGAGGTTTACTGCAGTCAGTTGGATCCGGGCCGTATCCAGGTCAGATGGTGGACCAGCGCCTGGACATGACCAACGCATCCCTGAAATGTCTGCAGAGAGCATGTCAAATAAACTCCCCCCGTAAATGCCGCATCGACACGACATCCTCATTAAACCCGTCTTCGGTGTGACGACTCCAATCTTTCGAATAATCTTATGAATATCTATTTACCTAATATGGATTAAGACCTGCAATGTTGCCAGAATTATAATCATACACTGTTTGTTTGTCAGCCAGAGGAGAACTGGCACCCCGACTGAGCCTGGTTTCTCCCAAGGTTTTTTTCTCCATTCTGACCCTGAAGGAGTTTTGGTTCCTTGCCACCGTTGCCTCTGGCTTTTGGCTTGCTCAGTTGGGGACACCTACATTTCATCTATATTACCGATCTGCCCGCATTGACACTATATGATACTTGAAATTAGCTGGATAACGTCACCGTTTCACCAGAACGGCTGTACAAATTCTGTTATTTTCCTGTTAACAATGTGAAGCTGCTTTGAAACAATTGGACTTGTTAAAAGCGCTATATAAATAAAGGTGATTTGATTTGATTTGCATCTGGCGGAATAGTGGATTTGGACGTGCCCTAAGTGCACCTGTGCCATGCGCTTCAGACCATGCACTCAGATCGTTAAAATAGGGCACTAGGTCTTAAAATCTGCATTAAAAATGAGGTTGGGAAAGACTTTTTTCCATATTTTGATGTATATTGGAGTAAAACTACTTCTCAATAAAAGAGAAAAATGTAGGACAGGACTTGATATTGTCCATGGGGAATTGATTGTATGGTTGTGGTTTGCTATTGGTCGATCTCATGTGAGTGACGGGTTGTCCCACCCTCACACCAGTAAACACATCAGAGAAGAGATGACACTGCATGAAGGAGAGGAAGTGTGCACGGATAAATCATTTATAATAAGTACTACAAAATACGAATTGTCAATTTTAATAGATTTTAGATAGATAGATAGATAGATAGATAGATAGATAGATAGATAGATAGATAGATAGATAGATAGATAGATAGATAGATAGATAGATTCAAATTCAAATATGACAGAATAAATTCAAATGTGAAGTGAGTTGAAGAACTACACAATAACTAACCAAATAAAAATTTATTGAAGTTGAATACTAATAATGCAGAAAAAAAGGAAAACAAGAAACAAAATTCAGTTTGTTACACAGAAGACCTGCATGAGAGGCCATGCGTAATGTACAGGCTTCACAGGCCAGAGACGGACAGCAGGAACTAAACAAGGAAAATGAGCATCAGTGCTTTGACAAGAAAGAACATTTACTAAACAAATTCCTTCACTGTCGTCATCATCACCATCAATAAAACTTTACATCAGTCTATAAACAACGTTCTCAATGGCACTTTAAAATGGACAAATATAAACCAGTAACTTGACATTATCTTATCAGTAAGGCTGTGTACATATATTAAGCGAATAAAAACATACATAACAATGGCAGTAACCTGAGTGAGAATTAACTATTTAGTTCAGCAAAAAAATTGTTTTCAATGTGCAATCCAGGAACCATTTTTTTTGTATCACATACAAATAAGGCTTCAAGAACAGGGATAAACAGGGACAAGACAAACAAACACATTCTTCTGGACTTAAAGGGATAGTTCACCCTCATGTTGCTTCAAACCCACAAGACTTTTGTTCATCTTCAAAACACAAATTAAGATATTTGAAATGACCTCTTAGAGATTTCTGTCCCTCCACTGACAGTCTAAGCAACTACCACTTTTTACGTGTAAAATGAATCCATATGAATTGAGCGGTTTCACATTCATACAAACATTCATCAACTCACACACCAGTTGTGGTAAACAGAAACTTAAGCATGTTTGCTTGACATGCAAGAACCAATGAGGTTCATTCTCATGTTATGCATCACGTTTGAGCTTCCACAAGAACCAATGAGGTTCATTCTTGTGTTACGTAGCACATTTGAGCTTCCACAAGAACCAATGAGGTTAATTCTTGTGTTACGCATCACGTTTGAGCTTCCACAAGAACCAATGAGGTTCATTCTTGTGTTACGTAGCACGTTTGAGCTTCCACAAGAACCAATGAGGTTCATTCTTGTGTTCACGCAGCACGTTTGAGCTTCCACAAGAACCAATGAGGTTCATTCTTGTGAACCAATGAGGTTCATTCTTGTACGTTAGCACGTTTGAGCTTCCACAAGAACCAATGAGGTTCATTCTCTTGTGTTACGTAGCACGTTTGAGCTTCCACAAGAACCAATGAGGTTCATTCTCGTGTTACGTAGCACGTTTGAGCTTCAGCAAGAACCAATGAGTTTCATTCTTGTTACGCATCACATTTGAGCTTCCACAAGAACCAGTGAGGTTCATTCACGTTTTGATCTTACGCATCAAGCATGTATGGATGAGCTTCTGTCCGCTGATCAATGTTTATTTGTGAATTAAAGCCTAAATTAAATCTGTTCATCATATAAAGCGATCGTTTCTCTCTTCAGAAAATGTGGACTAAACCGCTCGATTGATATGGATTTATTTTATGATCTCTTTATGAACTTTCTGAAGCATCAAAGTGGTAGTTGCGTAGCTGTCAATGGAGGAACAGAAAGCTCTAAGAATCATTACAAAGATTTTCCATTTGTGTTTCAAGATAAATGAAAGTATTATGGGTTTGGAACGACATGAGGGTGAGTTAATTATGACTTTTTCATTTTTTTTTTTTTCATTTTTGGTGAACTATCCCTTTAAATGAAAGGGTTATGGACTTCTACATACATATCAGGCAAAAGAAAAGGTGCTGCTTGCAAATAATACAGATATGTGAAAATCTGTTTTAACAAAAGGAAAACTTAAAACATAACAAGGGCACATTGACAAATTAACCCTTTTAAAATTAGAATAGCCAAACCCTCCAGTTATACACATACTTTACTCATATACACACATTATACAGTATCTAAAATGTCAAATTTTATTCTATAGCCCTCAATGGCATGGTTTGCTAAAGGAAAATGATGCTTAAAAATGGCATTGTACACTTTGAGGCTTATAAGATGTAGGAATAATCTCACTTGTTTATACTCAAAACAACAACAAAAATACTAATATGACAAAGTTCTTATCATGGGGTCTGTTTTATTGTTTCCAACTAAAATGAATGAATTAATAACACTGACAAATGTGGCTGGAAGTGTGCCGTTTCCATTTTGACACTGACCTCCAAAGCATTGGCATGTCTATTTCTCAGTCTTGTTCTTGAGGTAACCATGAAATCTAAGATATTGAAAAGGATTGGTATTCCTAATAATTAATATTATTATCAGTGAGTCTGTTCTCCACATTTCCTCTTGGAAAAGGAAAAAACACTGAAAGCTTCCCTAAAATGTAACATTTCACTCATTTAGGGTAATAAATGGCATCCACTAGTGGTTATGATAAAGAATGTGGGCACATGCAGTGCAGGTAAAAGCACACATACACTCAGACATACAGCATTTAGGCACACGTACATACACACACAGTTATAAATTCGCAAACAAAAAGAAAACAATATCAGTGCATTGCACAAAAGAAAAAAAAAAGTACAACTGTGACAGAAATGATCACTTCACAGTGTTAAAAGCCTGGCTCAGGAAAACATTGAGTCAAACTAAGTTTTGTCTCGCTCTAGATTTGAAATGTTGTCATTTTATACACATTTACATAATAGTTATGCTTATCAAATCCATTATTGCTAAATAAACAACAACAACAAAAAAAAACTGAATACATTTTACAACTGTACAGTACGGTAGAGACTGGAATGTATTTGAGTTTATCCAAGAGAATGAACGTAAACTGCAGATGGATGAGAAATGTGTCGACTTTCAAGCATCCGCCATGTCATTCGCTGACGGTGCTTCCAAAGACTTCCTCCAAAGTATGTTATGTTTTACAGAGCCTTGAGTTGGTAGGTCACTGATGTTACGCGTTCAGCTAGGCTTCAATTCAAAGTCCCAAAGCCGAGATTCTACGGCGTCCAAAATAAGAATTCACAAGGTTTAGAAAAAGTATGAACGTCCACAGGGCACAGAAATATTCGAGGTAAAACAACAGCAAAGAAAAGAGAAAGTGTGCGCACAAAATGCTAAGCCAACTCACAAATATAATGCAGATTTGAATGATGACAAGAGTACCTTAAAACCTCAAAAGGCACCTTCTATGAAGATGGAGGACAAAAATTGAACTTGTTTGGTCTTAAGTGCATCAAGAGATCAAATTTACAACAAAGTTCCCAAGACATCATATTTCCGAGCAACTGAAAACATAAAGAGCTTATTGTGATCGCAGGGGATACATAACACAAAACATTTCTTTTTGGCAAATTAATTTTAGTTTGACCTACATGTAAAAAAGCAGCAATTAAATTGTATGCAGCCCATAAAATTGCGCATATCTACTTATAAAAACATTAAATAACATTTATAATGTCTATTAGAATGACGAACTGTTAAGCAATGATCAATTGCTAAGCATCGTTTTTCGGTCTTCAGAGTTGGAATTTGACACATTGCAATGTCACGTTATTACCAGTCATGTCGTGAAACACGCGTATCGTAAAATGGAAAATAATGCCTCATGGTTTGACTCATTATGTAATACACAGGACTATAATCAGGATGTTCTTCCCAATTATCCAGAGAAGAATTAGCAGGAAGACGCACTGAAGACTTTACAGATGAGTGTCGCGTATTTACAACGTGGTACAACCGTTTGCAGTTGTTATTGTACGTATATGCACTTTAGTCACGCCTATTTGGTTTACTAGGTATCTCTAGCTAAGTAACCTTAGATAACATATTTGAGACTTCTGGTAGCGAATTTATGATTTTAAAAGTTCCCTCTGTTTTATAGTCCTTTCCTGTTTTTGCTTCTTCTTTTTTTTAAAGTCCATTAATGCACATTTATCACTGTTTTATACAAATGGTGCCATTTGATTGTCGAGATTACCATAAGAAAATAAAATTCAAAATATAAATATAAAAATATCTGCAAAAGCAAATTTCCTTTGCTCCCCACGTCTAAAACAAATATTCCGAGTGCATACTGTACATGTGTGAAATCGTACAAGAGCAGAAAAAGAAAATAAAAGCGCAAAGAGGCTGCGAGACATACCTACGAAATGTACAAGATCGGTTGGCTCAACCGGGTTTGAGACTTGAGCAGTGTTGAACGATCTGTCCTTGCCATACTTCACACATGATAAAGGACAGTAATTGGGACCCTTTTTTTCTGTCCTTTTCATTTCGATGACTTTAAATAAGATACACTGCATGGCTATATAGTGAAAATATACATTCCAATGTTTATATAGAGCTATCTTAAAAATACAAATGTGCAAAAACTGTAAACAAATGAGATCCTCAGCGGTGTAGGGGAGGAGCCCTAGGCAGGCCACGCCTTCACAGCCGTGTGGGCTCCTCCTCACTGTCGCTGCAATTTCCACAGCAGTCCTGCGGGGGCAGCATAGACACATGCACAGTCAAACACAGGGATATATCAGCATTAAAAACCTTATCAAATATAACTAACTTTGAGGTCATCTGTATGCTAGTGTGCTAATAAAAGTTGACTAAAACGTTTAGCAGACATTCCTGGAAAACAGTGTATGACTCATCTTGCACTCAGGGGTGTATACAAATCATTGACCAATCAAATGCTCTCTAGAATGAAAATGCTCCTTCCTCAATGTTACCTGCCACAGTCTAGCATTAACAAGTAGTAAATAATGGTTTGAAAAAAAAAAAAGAAACAAATCACCCATTTCATGATGTTTCTACCATTTCACATAGAGATGCACCGATCGACCGGCCAGGGACTGGAATCGGCCAATTTTCCACATGCTCGACTCTGTGATCGGCCGGTTAGTCTCGCGTCTTTCCGATTCCAAGTGCTGGTATTGTGCATAATTTTACTAATTCCCACAGGTTTCGTTCAAAATCGCGCTCACCACAAATCTACAGGATTGGGTATCGTTTGAATTTTAACGATCCCGATTCTGCTTATCGAGTCTTAATTTAGATTCCAATAAAGTAAAAAAAACCATTCACATTTATTTAAAGTCTTATTGCAAAACATTTCATAGTTGAATACCATGAACAAAAATCAACAGGCTAAAGGACATTAACACAAGGAACTTTTGCCTATGGTTTAAAAAACACCATAGCAAAAACAACTAGCCTAACTAATATAAATTTCAAGCATTATTAAAGACAAGTAAACATCCAGTAACTAAAAATAGAACAAATAAACAAATTAGCAATTGCAAATTCGCAATTAGCACATTTTCAGGTGTTCAGGTACAGAAACTGTAATGAAATATAAAATAATTGCACTTTATTAAGAAAATACAGGCTACATTACATACACATACATCACATATATTTTTTGTGTATTTGTCCGTGTAAAAAGACGAGGAAGAGAACTCAGTTCAGTATCATGCACTATTCAGTATGAGAAGTCGTTCTGTGCGCAAGTTGTTCTAGATGTGTGTGCGGCACAGAAAACAGCATGTGAGTCGTCTTTGCGCTTGAATGGTTTAAAATCACATTAAAATGTGCACACCCACAAGTGGAATTGGAATGTGCGTTTCTTATTGAATCACCAGATCTTCCAATTTTGGAACCGGTACTCGATACCCATCCCTACTTATCTATATAAGTGGAGCACACATAAAGCCCCCTCTCAAAAAGCTTGTAAGTCGCAAGTACCAAAATGAGTGGCTTACTGCGCTTAAACGGTCAAATACTTGCTCATCTTGGCAAGTATTCAGTTATACACAGTCAGTTTTGGAACGTTAATAGTTACACAAGATAAGATGACATGTTGTGTAACAGTATATTGGATCCGTGCATAAACTCTTAAACTGACAGCAGTCTAATATTCCTGCTGCTGTCTGTCATGTTAATCAAAGAACAAAAGACAATCACTCTCTGCTCTTGACTGAATAACTACTGTAACTTTAATTGTACGCATTAATCTGGATAGTTTTCGTTGTAAAAATTAAACAGTGTTATTTGATTACTTTAATGGTAACACTTTGCAATAAGGTCTCATTTGTTAACATTATAAGAAGAATGGCATCTACGCTAATGTTAGTCTCTCTGTTTATCCCGAGGTTTACTGCAGTCAGCCGGATCCGGGCCGTATCCAGATCAGATGGTGGACCTGCGCCTGGACATGACCAACGCATCCCTGAAATGTCTGCAGAGAGCGTGTCAATTAAACTCTTCCCTGTAAATGCCGCATCGACACGTCATCCTCATTAAACCTGTCTCCGGCATGACGACTCCAATATTTCGAATAATCTTACGAATATCTATTTACCTAATATGACTTAAGACCTGCAATGTTGCCAGAATTCTAATCATACACTGTTTGTTCGTCGGCCAGAGGAGAACTGGCACCCCAGCTGAGCCTGTTTTCTCCCAAGGTTTTTTTCTCCATTCTGGCCCTGAAGGAGTTTTGGTTCCTTGCCACCGTCGCCTCTGGCTTTTGGCTTGCTCAGTTGGGGAGACCTAAATTTCATCTATATTACCGATCTGCCCGCATTGACACTATATGATACTTGAAAATAGCCGGATAACATCACCGTTTCACCAGAGCGGCTGTACAGCCGAATCAAATTCTGTTGCATTATTTTCCTGTTAACACTGTGAAGCTGCTTTGAAACAATTGGCATTGTAAAAGCGCTATATAAATAAAGATGATTTGTTATATAGTGCAGTTGATTATTAGTTCATTTTAACTAATGTAGTTAACTAATGTTATTGTATAAGTGTTAATTTCTGTAGTATTTCTTGAATACTATCCTACTGTTAGACCTACCTGAAAAACTTAAAGCCATTATTATTTCATATCTCTCTTTATTTTATTGCAATTATTTGCTGTTGTTTGAAATTTGTTTATTTGTTCTTATTTTATTACTGACCTTTTACTTGTGGTTTTTTATTAAAATAAAATTTTGCGTTGAAGAAAAGTAGATTTTTGTTTGTATATGCTGTCAATTAAAGTTCTTCTAAAGAAAACCGGAATCAGTTAAAATCCGTATTGGCAGGTCAAGCTTACAAAAAATAAAAAAATAAAAAATCGGAAATGGCCAAGAAAATTGAAAATCGGTGCATCTCTAATTTCACAGCAACAAGCATACATTTTGTCTAAATTATATATTTAAAAAATATAACATGCTTTTACATTTACTTTGAATATCGATTAAATAAAACTGAGAATAAAGGCAACAGGCTCTATAAAGTTATACATTTGTAATCGGTCTATATTACATGAATAATTTTAAACTTGACTAATTATACAGCAAAAAGACAGTGAACAAAACCTGCACACCAATATTTTATTACATGGCAAGAATTGCATGCAAACCCGTATTCGATTTCAGTATCAAACATAATACAAGGACACAAAAAGTTTAAGATACACTCTGGCTAAGAACCTCATTCACTAATGGAACAAGCAATAATGTCTTGGAGCAAAAACAATGCATATAAATAATAGAAGACTGTGAGGAAATCTCACCTGCCGGCCGAAGAGTCTCTGCAGTAAGCCCTGTTTGGGTGGGGGCGAGGGTTGACCTCTCCAGTCTAGGTCAGGGGGCACAGTGCCATCCAAGTTCAAGATGTTGAGTTCTTTAAAGCACTCTGTCTCTATCATCTGAATGAATCAATGAAATGACAACACACACAGAATTAAATTCAAACTAATATAGAGAAAACTAGGGCTATATCGCAGTAGTCTCGTGTACCCAGACCTTCAGAAGTCAATGTCCGGCGTGTAAAACTCTTGGATGCATTTCAAAGAGTCTATGCCGTGAACTTCACATAGTTTTGAAAATACAGCTTTTAGTTGATCATGATATGCGCTCAGTCACAGTTGTAAACACGACGGCGTTCTTCGTCCATGAGGGGGTTTGGCGTCACAGCGACTTTGTTTCCAGCAGACCGTTAAAGAACGCGACACACACGTCTCCCGGAAATCCTGGAGAATTCAACCAATCGGATGATGACTTCTAAACTCCTTAAGTGTTTCCAATTTTGTGTGCTTAATGCATCAGACGTTCTCAGACTAATATCTCAGTAAATACAAGGGTTTGAGACAAGTGTCCAATTACACTTGCTTTTGTTCTAGCAGTGGTTGTTAGTTTCATACACGAGTTCAAAACCCTCTTAAATTAGAGTTTTTATTATTATTTTATTCTGTCCAGTGTTGTTATGTTGAAATAAAATAAAAACAAAATTAAAATTTAGAAATATTTGTAAAAAAAAAAAAAAAAATTTACAAAACAATTTACTAAAATTAAAACTGAAAATATAAAAATGAAACCTGGCAATTCAAACTGTTTATAAAAACTATAATAGTATATAAATAATACTAATATAAAATATAAATGTTTGCTAAAAAAATTACATTAAAATTAAAATAATGCCTTGAAACTAACTAAACTAAAATAAGTTGAAGTATTAAAATTACTAAGTGAAATAAAGCTAAAATTTAAAAAAATAATTAAAACTCTGGTAACACTTTACTTTTAGGGTTCCATTAGTTAACATTAATGCATAAACTAACTATAAGCAATACATGTTCATTCACATTAGCTCATTTCACTAAATAATATAAACAGACACAACTTTTGATTTTAATAATGTATTGAAATGTTGAAAATAACTTTAGCTAAGATTAACAAATGCTTTAGAATGCTTTACTTTTCATTGATAGTTCATGTTAAATAATGCCGCATTCATGCCATGTCAAGAAGACAACACGTTCACGTCCTTGGACTGGGAATTATGTGTTTCTATGGCAACACAATCAACGGCCAAATGAATCTGCAGCGGTCAGGTGGTACAAGTAGGAGCTCTCTGAAAATCCCCAGCTTACAAATTGTAATTATGAGCTTGTAAATTAAGTATGAGCTTTTTTTTTTTTACAAGTTGAAATCTCATGATTATGGGCAATACGACATGGCGTGACCGCACCATGAGTTTATGTAGTTAAAAATTGTTATCAAAAATATACAAATAAAAGCTAATTCAAAATATGAACAAAAGCTAAGTATATAAACAATAAATATTAAAATAGCATTCTGTCCTCCAAACTAAATGACAATGTTACTTTTATTCATAAAGCGTATGAGGTTAATTTAGAAATATTTCTACCTTGCATTCTAATGTCTTGATATTGATTCTAAATAAAAATTAAGGTTATAAAATGAAAGCTGTCATAAAACATAAATATAAAACTTTATGATATGCCGTTTTTCACATCCCTATTTATTTCATTAAGTCAGTTTCATAATGGCATGATCGCATGCACGTCCTGTTTATTCTCAGGAGACAATATCACTGATTTGTGTTGATTGCAATCTGTTTGTACACATTACCAAATTCAACGTTAATTTCCTTTTTATTGCATGCTGGTCATAAACCAGCAATTAGGGTTCAGAGTAAAACATTTATTGAGGTTATTCTGGGTAGTGACCTGACCTCATTTTGCCAGGGGATGGGAACACTTCCAGTGGATACTTTGCAGTAAAAGGAGTCATCTTTGGGCTCCAGCTCCACCCCCTTCACTGTGGAGAACTGCTCGATGTCCAACACATCCTTACAGTAGATGGCCTGAGGCTGAAACATAGAAACATATCATAATACACACCTGTGCACTGTCTGATTGAAGAAGCGATGCAACCCTCTACAATGCGAGTAAAACACTCACATTTGCGAGTAAATCTTCACTCTGGGCACCTAAACAATATCTATCATTACTCATTGGCTAATAAATGCTTAGATTTTACTTGCCAGTGTGTGTGTTAGAGGCTAAGAATAAGTTTAGCAGATATATTTTCACTCGCTGAACATTCAGTTTCGCTCTCCATCAAACGATTTGTCTATTTGAGTTCAGCTCAATGGATGCGTGCACACCTGTATTTGACGTACTGTGTGAAGGCGCACAACGCGCCATCGCTTTGAGGGAGCGCTGTGTTTCTCTCTCTCTCACACGCACATGCAAAGAGAGTCTTACATACCACGCAGAATCGACGCGCTACATGTAAACCATATTCTTTGTTGTATTTTCCTGTCAAAACAGCGGAGTTCATTTGGAATTATTCAGCTTTTAAGAAGAAACAGAAGATATGCGATAGTGGGCAGGACTAATGCGCAAACAGCACTCTCATTGGCTGGCACTCATCTATTACCTTCACTGTTTTGATTTCAGCAAATCAGTTTGAGCAACGCTGACAACGTGATTAATATTCATGAACCCAGCAGCTCATCAGTCTTTAGTGCGTTGTATATTGTTATTAATAGTAGAATTAGTAGTATTATCTTATTAATAATTAATATGATCTATTACTGTTTTTTTTTTTTTTACAGAAACACTGAATGACCAACAATATCTTAAGCACCACCACCAGTCCTAAGTTCAGTTAAAATATCAAACATGCATTCATACTGTGTATAATTATTATGTATATATAAATACACATTAATTTATATATTTAAGAAATATTTATACTTAATATAAATTATCTAAATATATATACAGTATATACATGCAAATATATATATATATATATATATATATATATATATATATATATATATATATATATATATATATATATATATATATATATATATATATATATATATCTCTCTGACCTTTAAGTTCCACCACATCCCAAAGATGCTCTATTGGGTTGAGATCTGGTGACTGTGGGGGCCATTTTAGTACAGTGAACTCATTGTCAAGAAACCAATTTGAAATGCTTCGAGCTTTGTGACATGGTGCATTATCCTGATGGAAGTAGCCATCAGAGAATGGGTACATGGTGGTCATAAAGGGATGGACATGGTCAGAAACAATGCTCAGGTAGGCCATGGCATTTAAACGATGCCCAATTGGCACTAAGGGGCCTAAAGTGTGCCAAGAAAACATCCCCCACACCATTACACCACCACCACCAGCCTGCACAGTGGTAACAAGGCATGATGGATCCATGTTCTCATTCTGTTTACGCCAAATTCTGACTCTACCATCTGAATGTCTCAACAGAAATCGAGACTCATCAGACCAGGCAACATTTTTCCAGTCTTCAACTGTCCAATTTTGGTGAGCTTGTGCAAATTGTAGCCTCTTTTCCGTATTTGTAGTGGAGGTGAGCGATACCCGTTGGGGTCTTCTGCTGTTGTAGCCCATCCGCCTCAAGGTTGTGCGTGTTCTGGCTTCACAAATGCTTTGCTGCATACCTCGGTTGTAACGAGTGGTTATTTCAGTCAAAGTTGCTTTTCTATCAGCTTGAATCAGTCGGCCCATTCTCCTCTGACCTCTAGCATCAACCAGGCACTTTCGCCCACAGGGCTGCTGCATACTGGACGTTTTTTCCTTTTCACACCATTCTTTGTAAACCCTAGAAATGGTTGTGCGTGAAAATCCCAGTAACTGAGCAGATTGTGAAATACTCAGACCGGCCTGTCTGGCACCAACAACCATGCCAGGAGATTGAGATTCAGGAGATTGTCTTGACCAAGACCACACCCCTAAATGCATTGAAGCAACTGCCATGTGATTGGTTGATTAGATAATTGTATTAATGAGTGAGTGAGGTGAGTGTATATACACATAATAATTATACACACACCACACACACATATATTATGTAAACACAAACTTTTATTTTGGATGCGGTTAATCACGATAAATCGATTTGGTGGCACTAATATAAATAAAACAGTATATCAGTCTGGCGAGTAAACTAAAAAATGTACTAGCCAATGGTGATTATATTGCCAAGGTGTGCGTAGAGGGTTGCAATGTCTGATTTTATGAACAAATCATTCGCAAGAAAAACTCTGATGTGATTTAAATTTTGTTCTTTTCTTTCCCCAAAGCTGTTGTATGAATAATAATATATATATATATAAATATATATATATATATATATATATATATGGACTACTTTTATGATATTTTCATGTTGCTTTTGCTTCCAGTTCCCATTCATTGCAAATACAAGGAAAAGAGCGACTGGTACATTATTCAAAATGTACATTATTCAAAATGTCTCCTTCCGTGTTCCAAGCCAAATAAAGAAATTCAAATGGATTTGGAACAGCATGAGGATGATTATTTAAAAACAAAAATGGTGGAATTTAACAATTAACAATTTTTGGGTGAACTAATTATTTAACATGAAAGAGTAATAGTTAATAACAATAGTTGTTATGATTGATATTGCCAATAACAGTTTAAATTAAAGTACCAGTCTCAGAAAATACTTACATCTGGAATAAAGGGCGCTTCGAGCATGCCTGCTGCAAGCCGCTTGAAGTTGATGGAACGGAAAATAGGGTAGGCTTTCACCTCTGAGGCTCCGCCCCCCTGACAGCCAAGCCTCTCACAAGGGTCTTTGGCTAGCAGCTAAGCAAAAAACAATGAAAAAAATACATATCATTCTTCATTGACATGCCCACTTTTCTGAACCGCTAGCAGAATCTGTGAAAATGTGAATAATTTTAACTAAATAAAAGAGATCATACAAAATGCATGTTATTTTTTTAATATCATAAGGTATCTGTAATTGTTATGGGTGAGTACCAAAAATATCGATATAGGACTCATTCTGGAAAGAGTGGTATTGGTGCATCCCCGGATTGGATAATTAATATTTAACAGGACACTAACCATTTTACAGAGTGATTTGGCATCCTCTGAGAACTTGCTGGAATATTCTTCTTCCACCTCTTTGACCAGCCGCTCCACTTCTTCTCGCTTGATTTTTTTCTTTCGCTGCTGAAAGGGCGACTGACCCTCGATCATCTCGTAGAGGAGACAGCCGAGAGCCCACCAGTCTGGACTGAATGTGTAGCGCTCGTTCTTCACGACCTCTGGGGCTGATGGGAGACAAATATATGCTGGTTACACTGATTGCTCTAGCTGCTGCTGCTATAGTTCAGATGTTAATAAAGGCAAACACATACCCATGTACCCCACAGTGCCCACCCGGCCTTTGATTGTCTGACCATCTGGTACATGCACAGCCAGGCCCAGGTCTGATATACGTATATGACCTGAGAAGAAACATCACAGCTCTGTTACATTAGTCCTTTCATAAGCAAGCTTAAATGGTGTCTATCAGTGGTTTGTGCCACTAGATATCTTCAAAACCTGCTTAGCTACAATATATAGTTTTACAATACTAATAACTTATTACAAGTATGGACACAATGCAAACCTCAACTTTTTTTGTTGTTGTAGTTGTTACAAAAAATAAAATATATTAAATTGCAAAGTAAAACACATTCTCACAGTTTGACCAATTAACTTCTGATTTCCCCATGACTTTTCCATGGATATCTCTAGTTTGTGACACTGTGATAATGATTTTAGTATTATTATGATCTCACAAATTATAACCTCACAAACACTTTAAAAGCTATATTATATTACAAAATAATTTAGTATTTATACGTACAACAATGTGCAATATATACAACTTTTCAAAAGTTTGGGGTATATTATTATTAGCAAACTAAAATGGTAAATATTATTACAAAATACACTGAGGAGCCAAAACATTATGACCAGTCACAGGTGAAACGAATATCGTTGATCATCTCCTAACAAGGCCACATATTAAGGTCTGGGTAGATTAGATGGCAAACAATCAGTTCTCGTAATCGACGTGTTGGATGACGGAGAAATGGGCAGGAATGAAGATCTGAGCGACTTTGACAAGGGCCAAATAGCTATGGCAAGGAGACTAGATCAGAGTATCTCTGAAACGGCAAGGCATGTGTGTTGCTCTTGGTCAGCAGGGGTGTGAATTTACCAACAATGGTCTGAGGAGGGACAAACAGGCAACCCGGCAACAGGGTGTTGGGTGCCCAAGGCTCATTGATGCACGAGGGCAACGAAGGCAGTTCTCCTCTGGCCAACGAATGAACGAACACTGTGTGATTATGATTCAGGCTGCATCACAAGTCACAATTCTCTGTGTGATGCTCTGGGCAATGTTCTGCTGGGAAAACCTGGGTCCTGCCATTCACGTGGACGTAAATTTGACATGTTACCTACCTAAACATTGTTGCAGACCAGGTACACCCCTTCATGACAATGGTGTTCTCTGGTGAAAATGGCCTCAAAGGAATGCTTTGAGGAACATGATGAAGAATTCAAGGTGTTGCCCTGGCCTCCAAATTCCCCAGATCTCAATACAATTGAGCATCTGGATGTGCTGGACCAACAAGTTCTAATCAATGGCAGCTCCACCTCGCAACCTACAGGACTTGAAGGATCTGCTGATAATGTTCTGGTGCCAGATACCACAGGACACCTTCCGGGGTTTTGTACAGTCTATGCCTCGGCGGCTCGGCGTGTTTTAAGCAGTAGGTGTAGGACCAACTGCTTATTAGGCAGGTGGTCAATGTGTTTTGACTCATTTATTCCTGTGATGGCAAAGCTGAATTTTCAGCAGGCATTACTCCAGTTTTCAGTGTCACATGAGTTTTCAGTGTCACAGTGTCAAAAATCGTTCTAATATGCTGATTTGGTGCTTTGGCTATTTGTTATTATTATCAATGTTGAAAACAGTTAATACTTTTGTGGAAACTGTGATACACTTTTCCCCCAGGATTTTTTGATGAATATAAAGAAAGCTCAAAATAACAACTTAAAACAACCCTTGAACCATACTGTATATAACAGATGTATTTATTTATTTCCATTTGTTTTTTTAGGACTGATACAAATATTATTGAAATTCCCTGATATTTCCAGGTTTTCCATGAGTTTGGGACCCCTGCAGCGTGTCATGTAATTCATAAATTGCATGACTCAAAACCAATATTATACACTGTACTCCCTCTTGTGGCAAACATAAGTGCTACAGTTTGGAATGTGATGTTCCATGTGCCACTGCTTTTCTTCAAGAAGTTTGTTTTATCGTTGTCATATAAATTACCATAACTGTACACCAACTACTGAATTTGCTTAGCAAATCACAAAGAAAACATCAGTTGCTAACTTACCATGATCGTCCAATAGTATATTTTCTGGCTTCAAATCCCTGATAGAAGGTGAACAAAGCAGGTCAATCAACAATTAATAATCTCCTTCGTGTGGCATGAAAAAAACTGCATTTAAATATCACTATTTAAAAAATTTTTTTTCCAAACAATCCCTTGTAAACCAAAATTCAATCTGACTCTTTTCACCTGTATACAATCCTCTCCCGATGGAGGTCCTCTAACCCGCAGCAGATCTCAGCAGCATAAAACACGGCTCTCTTCTCATCAAAACCTGCATCTCCCATGTGGTAGATATGGAACTTCAGGTCCCCTCCGTTCATCAGCGTGAGCACCAAACACAGGGCGTCTTTCGTCTCATACGCGTACGCGAGACTCACCTCCATGGGAAAACAGAAAGGTACATCACATCATTTACAAAACACAACTCCCATGTTTGATACAGCCTGCGTGGGAAAGTTTCTAAAAACGTAGGAAGAAATTAAAGGAGAAAATCCTGAGAATAATAGCCAAACAAAACAACTCAAAATAGCGTGCTCGAGGTCAGGCCTTTGGATACACAAACCCCAAATACAAAGTTATAATTTCATTAAACTAGGGGTTACCATCAGACGTTAAAGGGATAGTTCACCCAAAAATGAAAATTATCCCATGATTTACTCGATCCTCAAGTCATCCTAGGTGAATATGACATTCTTCTTTCAGACGAATACAATCAGAGTTATATTAAAAAAAGTCCTGGCTAATCCAAGCTTTATAATTCGGCCGATCGCCTTCTGTGGAAAAGTGTTGAAAGTGTCTATGCAGTTAAAAATGCTTACGCTACCAGGTATGACGCTCATCAGACGTAGCGTAAGCATCTTGAACTGCGAGAAGGCACTTTCAACACTATTCCACAGAAGGCTATCGGCCAGAACTGTACTTGATAAAGTGGCAACAATCACTGCCATTATAAAGCTTGGATTGGCCAGGACTTTTTTAATATAACTCTGATTGTATTCATCTGAAAGAAGAATGTCATATACACCTAGGATTACTTGAGGGTGAGTAAATCATGGGCTAATCTTCATTTTTGGGTGAACTAACCCTTTATGGTTTTGAAAAACAGCTGAGAATCATCTTTTCAATTCGGCATTTAATAAAATGTAGGATTCTGAGTGTAAACACTGAATAGTAAAATTAAATTTTTTCTACATCATAACTCTATGCCTAAATTTGAAGATTCAGAATGATCACTCAGAGACGTGATTTCACACAAAAGCAGGGCATCTGTGAGCTAATCAGCCCAAAAACAGAAGTCGGAACTAAAATATTTCTTTTGTAGAAAACAGAGGAGATGGAAGAATAAGGTGACGCTCAAAAAAACAAGCCGCATTTAAGATGTGGCGAAACAAGCACTACAGATGCTTACAACAAACCGACTGTTGACTTTCTCCAGAATCTGCTTCTCGTTCAGGGCCATGGACTCGCCTTTCCTCTTTTTGATGCGTTTCTTCTCCAGCTTTTTGCAGGCGTACATCTTCCCTGTGGCCCGCACCTGGCATGCACAGACCTTGGGTGCAAAAAAACAAAAAAAACAGTGGGAGAACTGAGAGGCCCATTTATTTGTAACTTTGTTACATTAAATACTCTTTTATGTGCATTATGTTAATGATGAGGTTTAAAAGTAAAAACACAATGGGCCAATTTGTACTAACCAGTATATAAAGAGATATTCATGCTATTTTGGGGGATAGAGGGAGGGATAGAGGTTACATTAAAGTGATTTTTGATCAGTTTGGTCATTGTTTTTGGTTTGCACTAAGAGGGTGAATCTCAAATGTATGGGTCACACTTCACTCTTAACCCAATAAAGCCTGCTGTATTCTATTTGATATGCAAATTCCTAAGGCCTCTAAATTATCAACATGATCAAAACGTGAAAATTCAGATTTTTAGTAACAGGCTTTTTTTTAGCCTGGATGGCAGCCGAACTTAGCCCCGCCCACAACATTTGAGGTCGGGAGGTTCGGTCTGGACCTGATCTGTTGTGGAGCAACTATGTTTGAACCAGAGCTGTTCGGACCAATCAAATTGTCAGGGCGGGCTTTATACGATGACGGACAGATGATCAACAGTAACGTAATCATCCACGTCACCAAAGAGCGCTTGGGTTGAATTCGCTCTAATCCTAAACGGAGAACTTGTTCATATATGCATTCACCTTTACTATTTCTCTCAAAAATAATGATTGTGTTGGTAAGTAGCGCTCCGTGTATCCTTAAATTCTTTTTACAACACCGGCACAGATCGTTTACACTCATCTTCTTCTTCTACTTCTTCCAGCGTGCGTGCAGTTGAGTTCTGTTGACAACTATAATGCGTCGCTCAACATACGTCACTTACTCTGTTGCTCTGATTGGTTGTAGGTCTGTCCAATTGTTTTTCTTTCCCGAGTCGGTTGAAACTCGCCCCATAATCACAGCCCAATGGAGCAGTACCAGACTCATATTCTGACTAGAATCTGAGTATGACGAAGTCAGGCTAAGGCTTTTTAGTATAATTCTAAAAACGCCCCCTTCAGGTCATAGTACAAGTTTGTCTGGCTATCACCAGACCAAGCTCAATCTTTTAAGACATTGGTCTGGGGAGTCTGCTCTGTATTTTCTACTGCACAAGAGGCGTGATGAAAGGGCATAGTTCAAATGACTCTGTACGCAATTGGATAGTCCTTCAACCAATCAGACCAACGATCCATCGCTTCTCTATCTGACATTGTGTTAAACCCGCCAATAGCGCGCCAGGTGGATAACAGAAGCAGGATAGAATTATGTACAGGTTTCCAGCCTGAGCTGCAGGGCGAAATCAAATCGCCGGCAGATCGGGCTGGGTTTTACCCAGTCTAGGTACAAGTGTCTTTTTGCTGTGAATTTTTTACAGATTTTTATAAAGTAAACGGAAGAACAACTTTTACATTGTTAGCTTTGATCATAAAACTAAGAATTTAGATATAATCTTACTAAGACATTATTAAGAGATATAGAGTGACAAGTGATATTTATATGCATTTTATTTATTCAGATCAGAATTTCATCTTACTTTTTACTTATTTTTGCTAAGTTTGGGCATATGAATAAAATGTAGGTGTTTTTTCTCCTTGAGTATGAGCTCCAAATTCTCCTATATCATACTATATGAGCCATAAAAGCCTATATATATTTTTTTTCTTTATATATATATATATATATATATATATATATATATATATATATATATATATATATATATATATATATATATATATATAAATACAAATACAAATATTTCAATAAAAAATATTTCAATAAAAAAACCAAAACAAATGTTACAATGCAAAAAATGGCTCTTTTTCATTTAGTCAGATATGACTGACATGTTCCACACAGGGATTTATCCAAAATGACCTTCCACAGGGCAGCGGAGGGCAATAAAAAGACTCAATGTGATTAGCTATCTGGTAGGGAAATCAGAATTAGAGTCTTGCTTTCTCTATATCTGCCAACACTGATTGGCAGTATGTATGATAATCTAAAGGATTTATGTCTGATAGTGTAACAAAAATGGCATATTAGCCTTATGAACCTTGGAATGGACAGACAGCATTTGATTTAGTGGCATTCCAGATAATAACTAATAACACCCCGATATGCTTCTGCCATAAACAGAGCGATGCTTAATCATTTCAGACTCACCTCACCAAAGCCTCCCTTTCCCAAAACCCTATACTGACGGAATGTGTTTTTTGTGACTGGCTGTCTGTCAAGGAGAGGAAGAGAATAATAAACAAAAGTTACATTTCAGAAGAACGAACATGACCCTGTCTTATTTAATTATAACATACTTTTACAATAAAATAACGTCCTGTTGCCTTCACAAGAAGCTTGTATCTCAAGAGACACTGACGCACAATGTTAAAACGCATGGCTTTAATCTCATTAAGACTTTTTTTCGTATTCAATAGTTGGCTAGTGTACTAGGCCTCTTAATGTGTACATGACAGTGAAAGTTCCGGAATATCATATTCTTCTCTGCAAAATGTCTGGATGGGAACTGTCCAGGCCTGGCTTAGACTTTCAGTCAGAGGACATTTTTATGACTAAAAGTAAATAAATAGCAAGTTCAGAGTTCACATCTGGTTTGTATAAGCTTAGCTTCATAAATAAATCATGGCACCCAAAGGAATAATTAGACTCTACTTGGCGGTGAAGAAAAACTTCTTAGCTATACATAATTTCTCTCATTTAACATCAGAACTAAAGAAAATGCATACAACAAAATATGATGGAAAATATAAACAAAACTGAAAAGTTCAAAATGTGCTGAGGTGTGGTTTATACCTCTCAAGCCATTTCCACTGTAAGAAGCGACTGTAGTACATACTATCGAGGTAGTCTGCGAAGGGGGCCACACTCAGGTAGTCATGGATCAGTCTACAAAAGAACATTGAGAGAAAGTTACTAGACTACACAGTGAAACACAAATTCACTCGCGCATTTTGATTCGATTAAAGGGGTACTTCACTGCTGGCAAGTAGACTTTCAACAAAGCTTTGCTGACTATGCAGTAGAAAGGAGTTTTTTTTTTGTTTTTTTTTTATAAAACAGATAAAAAGGCTGTTGTCTTCCCTTTTGCCAAATAGGTAGGAAAACTTCAACACCCATAATGCACTGGACATGTTACTGTCCAAGGTCAAATACCACCTTGCTTTAGTAGGAAATGCTTCTTAGCAAACTTTTAGTCATAATGGTGTTGACGTATTGTTCCAGGGTGCAAGAATTCAAAGAGTAAACGTGTAGCAGGAGAGAGTTATTTTCAGTTTCCAGTGAACTGTTGTAGGCAGTGGATGAAGGCTGCAAAGAATCATAAATATGGAGAGAAGGCCATGATGGAAAATCTGAAAAACCTTTGTTTGTAGTCAACATTTCAAACTGGATGACCACGAACACAGGCCAAAGGGTGGGGAAAAACTAAAAGAATCAACTGTTCTGTCAATTCCGCCCCAAACCCTGAAGCTGTGTACAAGTAATAAAGAGGTTGCCATTTTTTACCATAATGCTGTTTAAAGAGTAGACATAGTGCGAGACAATTTCCTTAAAATAACTGTTCTATTAATAACCCTCTGTCGAACTGATTGTCAAAAATGAGGAAGTATAATCTGTAGTTTTCGCAAAAGCCCTGGAGCTGTCAAAAGTCTGCCAAATATATGTGAATTTATAGGTCCAGGTAACACGGAGAATGAGTAAACATTGTTCATTTACATATGCTACCGACATCGTAACAATTCAAAGCATGTTGAAAAATTGGCCAAGATACATTTGAATGAATTTGCATGAAAACGCTCAGAATTTCGTTTCACCCAGAAATGTGTTTCTCAGATGCCATGTGTTTGTCAGACAGTGTCGGTGTAGTTGCATCTACCAGTGCTGTCTAATGGGCTAATAAGTGTTTCCTGTCTAAAAGACTCACTTGGTACACTCCATGAAGAGCTCTTTACATGCCTCCTGTTGCAAGCGTTCTGCACACTTAGTCACCATCTCCTCTGTTACCTCAGGGATGTAGTCCTCTGACTGCAAATGGAAGAATTAGTACATGAATCCTTTAACAAAAAGAAATGCATTCATGCTCATGAATTATACAATAAACAAAGCAAAGACTTAAAGGAGTAGTTCACTTTAAAATGAAAATTACCCTCAAGCCATCCCAGGTGTATATGACTTTCTTCTTTCTGATAAATACAGTCAGAGTTATATTAATAAATATCCTGATGCTTCCAAGCTTTATAATCGCAGTGAACGGGGCCACGAGTTTGAAGCTCAAAAAAGTGCATCCATCCTTCATAAACTAACTTCATACAGCTCCAGGGGGTTAAAAAATGCCTTCTGAAGCAAATCACACTTTATAAAGAAATTATATCTTGCTTTCGCCAGAAAGTGAGAAAGTGTAACACTTCTCGCAATTCAAAACACTTACACTACGCTCTAGTGATGCATTGCACCAGTTATGCTTTTTTCATAAGGCAGTGTGGCGGAAGCTAGATATTTTACTTTTTAAACATTTAAATATAGATATTTTTATTACAAAACCCCATTGATTCACTTCTGAAGGCCTTTATTAACCCCCCGATGTTTATTATGGATGGATGCACTTTTTTGAGGTTCAAACTCCGTCACTGGACCCTGTCACTGCCATTATAAAGTGTGGAAGCGTCAGGATATTTATTAACATAACTTGTGTATTGTATGTTATGTATGATTGTATTGGTCTGAAAGAAGAATGTCATACACCTAGGATGACTTGAGGAGAGTAAATCATGGGCTAATTTTCATTTTACAGTGAAAAGACTTGGATTCAAACATAATAAATCAACTAAAAATAAAAAAAAAACACTGAAATCATGATACACACCATACATTAAATTAATATATTTGCAACACACACTAATATAACAGACTGATTCAGTTCTTCCCTGTGCTACTCTTCTCTGTACCTTTGGGTTGAGGTACGTGTCTAGGAGTTCCTGTCCACATTCCTTCCTCTTCTCATCTGGCGCTACTTCATACTCCACCTAAAATTATGGAGAAACATTAGTTGTAATATTTCTGATCTATATTCTTCATTATTTAAACATTTATGGTGATTTTACATCATCATCACTCAATGCAGGTTCAATTTCAGTTCAGTTTAATTTTTTTTATTTTAGTTTAAAAACGCAAACAAAACGTGAAACAAAATCCAAGACAAAAGAGCCAATATTGTACATTTAAAATGTGTAAACCTAAGAAAAGCTGTAAAATACAGTTATTTCTATGAAAATAACTGTATTAATAACTATATTAAATATTTATAGTTTAGTGCTGTCAAATCGATTAATCGCGTTAATTGCGATTAATCGTGTGTATGATTATTATGTATATAAATATACACACATACATGTATACAGTCAAACCCAAATTTTTTCAAACACCATATATATATTTTTACTAGTGGGTGCAGGACACTATTAGTTCATTTCTGTAAGTGAGGATAGCAAAATAAAGGAAACTGTGACATATTATACCCAACAATTCTTCATACAGTGGACTACCAGTACAATTGATTAAACATTTGGGACCAAAATGATTCAGACACTTTGACCTGACCGTGTTTTGCTGAAGTGTTTTTTTGAATTGCTAATGTGACCTTTTACACCACAGACTGAACAAAATTAAACATTGCTTGGTCATTGGTCAACCTATATTGGTATTATCCAGTTGTGTACTTAAATTGAACAGCTGATTGGTTGATTGTAATCCATAACATACCTTTCTATCAAAGTTATCTGACATTATCAAGATTAATTTGTTCTGACACAGAGTTATTGACATATTTTAGTACCATTTTCTAAACTATAGCGAATAAACTGTGATAATGTGAGATGTTGAAGGTGAAAGAATACATTTTGGTTTGACTGTATATTTAAGAAAAATGTGTTATTTATATATAAAATATTTTTTATGTAATATAAATTATATAAATATATATACAGTATATACATGCAAATGTTTCTTAAATATATACAGGTATGTGTGTGTACTCAAATATACATAATAATTATACACAGTACACACACGTATATTATGTAAACACAAACTTGTATTTTGGATATGATTCATTGATTTGACATAAATATAATAAATATTCCAAATAAATAGTTAATTAAAATAAAGTTCCAAATAAATATAATAACTATATTTCCAAAATCATCATGACGAATATTGAAGAATACATCTGAAGAATACAAAGTAAGTCACTAGCAAAACTACATGTTCTTTCACTATATCACAAATAATACATCACAGTGTAATCTTCGTGTATGAGGGGACATTTCTACAATCATTTACTTGTCTTGATAATGTCCTACATGCAACTGACTGCGGCCTCAGTTTATGAGAAATGCACAAATATTTAAAGAGGGACCAGAACCATAACCATGCACCATTTTTTTATTTGGACCAGCAAGCAATCACTGTAGCAATCACATACCAAAATCCCTAGCACCGTTTTGCATGGACATGCACTGCTCACATATGTTTCAGAAAATGTTCACAATCTTTCTTTAGATTTGTTTATTTATAACACCACAAATAGAGTTTCTCTACTGAGCATCAAGGTCTTTAAAGGTGATGCAAACACTAGCAAGTTTTTCATGTGGGTGTGCGCATGTACGCATAACACGATAAGCATGTTGTGATCTTTATGTTGTAGCAGAGTAGTAGTCTGCATTCCATATCTGAAACGGCATGTCAAAATATTTAAGAAGAGAAGATCTGGTCTATTAACGCAGGATTTAAGGGGGGCAGAACTGATCTCAAATCAGTAGTTGTAAATGCTTAGTGGAGGGTCTGGTACTCTCTGTTTGAATGTAATTTTATCTCTAAGGCCAGTGTGTCAAGCTTTATAATAACGGATCTTAAATCGTGTAGTCTGCTTGCTCCTACTATAACATTTAAGTTATGGGCGTGCAAAAGAAATTTAGGCTAAACTTGCTGGTAGTGGTGCAAATGTGACCCCAGCATTCTTGTTCAGAGCTGGGTCGCCCGACTTCTGAAAGGGGTGGAAGCAAACAAAAAGAGGCAGGCAATGAAGGAAGATCAGAAGATGTTTTAATGGACTGTATTAGTAGTGAAATGAATCTACAATCACTTTGATTCAAAAGACATAGGCTCTGTTCCAAATTCTTATGTGCTACCTTGCTATTCATAGTTTTCAGTCACGTGACTATCACGGAGCCTTGGAGGGCAAAACCGCCATAGAACTGCATTGAACTGCAGAACAAGCCTGTCAAATTTCCCTCTTAAAACAAAAATACGTGAACAAGATGCACGTTTTGGGCACTTATGATCCATACTACTGCACCTACTGCAGTATTTCAATCACTAAAAACAGCGGGACATGAAAAAACGCTTAATGTGAAAAAACGCTTAATGTGAAAATCCTTATTGGTGAGTTGCACCAATAAGGATTAAATTAAGCAAAGTTTAACACTAATCTAGGATTTGTTGATATGGGTTTTATTTTAAATCGAGGGTGAACTGACGACAGGCTAAAGAATCCTTATTAGTCCAACCCACCCTTAAAGTGCTGTAATGTACTATAATATAACAGTGATATTAAAAGTTCAAATTCAGTTTACACCTTTTTTATTATGAATACTATATACGGGCGAGCAGATGAGCCAAGAATCAATGCGTTTACTTTATAATAGGTTTCGATGGGGAAAACACCTAATGAGAAACCTTGTGTTGCACTAATATTCTGCGTTCATCTGCTTTCCTGTATAAAGTATGCAACATCAAAGGTGTATATTGAATTTGGTATTTTAATATCACTGTCTTACTGCATTAATACTTACTACAAACCTGGTAAAAATTACTGGCGGGCAATAGAGGAAAGCCTTGTTTTGCCCTCCAGGTGGGCGTTCCTATAAGCGTGTGATGACACGTGAAAACTATGAATTTATTGTCTGCAGGTAGCTGCCTTATAAGGCTGCATTCTAATAGAAAAGAAAGCTCAACATTTATGGAAATGAAAAGCTACACATATAAGCAGCAACTCAACAATAATGATGATCTGTGTAAGAGTACACTTGAAGGAAATTTCACTTTCTTTATTGGCCCAGCACTATACCTTACATTTGTTGACTATATAAATACTTTTATTCCTTGCAAACTTTAACATTTAGTTTTCTGTGAAACTTGAATTCTTCTCAACTTTTTAATTTAGCCAGATTGGTAAATGTATTAACAGCCACTGGCTAACACAACACAACACAACACAACACAACACAACACAACACAACACAACACAACACAACACAACACAACAGCCTCAGTTAGAATGTTTTGAAAATTAAAACCAATCACAATCAGTTTTATTTTTAAAAGTTCATTACTTTCATTACTTTTAAAAGTGTTTATGAATTTGTTAAATTACAATACAGATATTACTACAAATTTTCTTGTTATAGAAAACTAAATGTTTGATGAAAAAAGTGTGAAAAATATATAATAAATAATATTTACATACTTAAATTACTTCCATTTATTTTAAATTATTGTACATTTATTTTAAATCATAAATGTAAATATAAAATTATATCAAAATATTTTTAAAAAGTTATAATTTTTTTTGTGTTTGGGCCAGATGAAAATGTTTGCAGGACAAGAAGATTACTGTCCAGACAAAGCAAAAGGTTGTTAAACTAACAACTGGTTAATATTAATATGGTTAACTATAACAATATTATATTAGCCTTCACACCAAAAGTCGATAACGTTCTATTTATTATATGCACATGCTTTATGTTAAGTCCAGTGGATTCTGCCATTGATAAAATGAGCTTCATTCAAGAGCAGATAGAATTTTTGTGTAAATCGTTCATAAAGCCACACTGATGTAAATTTTTAGATTCATGAAAGTGTTTGTATTTTCAAAATGGTAGTTCCAGTTTTGCTCCAAAGCACACATAAAACATCTAGACATTTTTTGTTCCCTTTCTGTCAGTCAAATTCGACACCATGTCTCACTTGGGAGCCCCAATCACCTCCAATGGAAGAAAAACAGCCAATGGAATTGGAGAGTGAAATTTGCAAATTTGGGTCGATAAGATGGCTGCTTCCCAGCACAAAAGAGCAGATTTCTCTAAAAGAGAAAGCACAGGTGGCGAGTCTTTTAAAAGATGTCTTTCTGTTCGTGTGTTTCTGGATATGGTCATTTCCTGTCCTCATTGGATGCCCACGATCGCTGTTTCACACTAGTCTAGGGCGAGCATGCTGAGATGGCATTTGCAGATGGTTCATGCTCTCAATGCGTGAGCATGACCATGTCGGCAATGTGGTCGTGACTCTCCTTCCTCGTGGAGGCACGAGTCCCCTCTGCTGTTACCCAGCTGGTTAATTAGGTTAACACTCTGGGAGACCTGAGGGCTACAGTGGTGAGCGGGCCAGTCCCCAAAAACCTCCTACTCTTCTGGAATGCTGTGTACCTTTGAGATGCTGGGTTATGGAGCAGATACTTCTCGTGGTGGACTCAGTGTATCATTTAGTGCTCTGGATGAGGATTAGATGTTGAAGCTGCTCAGCAGTTCTCAGCAGTCAAAAAGAAGACTGAGGTCATTAAACACTTCCTGCCCTGGAGTGATACCACCACCACCAGGCTGCTGCGGGCGGGTCCCCAGTCTGCTCGCCGCCGAGGGCGTCCCAAGGCTCTGCTTCTTCACTCCCAGCCCCCTTCTTTCGCCACAGACCGGGAGTTTGCGTTTCCCTAGCCAGTTCCTCGCAGGAACTATGGAGCCAAGTAAGAGTCACACCACACTCACTGCCTCTAGTTTGGGACGCTATGCTTCTTGGGTTAGGCTTCAGCGCTCTTCGCTGCCTCCCCGCTAGTATGTCGGTTGTCCCTTTGGTGCCATTTGAGAGGCTGGCTAGCTCTTCCCAGCCCGTCCCACTGGTTCATTCGGATGCCCCTGTCCTGCCTGCGAAAATTGCAGTCCTGCTGGCGAAGGACGCAATAGAGCCTGTCCCTTCAGCCGAGATGAAGTACCAGCCCGTACTTCATCGCACCCAAGAAAGGCAGTGGATTGCAGTTGATCTTGGATCTGTGAGTCTTGAACCGGGGCCTTCATAAGCTCCCGTTTAAGATGCTAACGCAGAAACACATCCTCCTGTGCGTTCGCCCCCAAGTTTGGTTTGCAGCTGAAGGACGTGTACTTCCATGCCTTGATTTTACCTCGACACAAGACTGTTTCTTTGGTTTGCTTTCGAGGGTCGGGCATACTAGTACAAGGTCCTCCCCTCTGGGCTGCCCCGTCTCCCTGCATCTTTACCAAAGTCGCAGAGGCTGCCCTTGCCCCACTAAGGGAAGTGGGCATTCCCATTCTGAACTATCTCGACGACTGGCTCATTCTAGCTCTCTAGATATGTTATGCGAACACAGGGACCTGGTGCTCAAGCACCTCAGCCATCTGGGGCTTCGGGTCAACTGGGAGAGCAGCAAGCTCTCCCCTGTGCAGAGCATCTTCTTCTTGGTATGTGGTGTGTGCATGCAGTCGTGCTGAACTGCCTGACTACATTTGGGGGAAAACAATTTCAGAGGCTCCTGGGGCATATGGCATCCGCACTCTGTGTGAGCATCACACCAATCTGTCACTGAACATTCAGCCCTTGGTCAGACCTTACCTTTCTACAGGCCGGAGTGCCCATAGAACAGGCATGTTATTGCTGTGGTGCAGTGTGTAACAGACATGCAGCTTCAGGCTCCTGGATGGAACTTTGACTGCAGTGGCATACCAATTGCCTTGAGTTGCTGGCAGGTGGAGCCAGTTTCTTCCCTTGTTGGGTACAAACAGGTAATGTGCGGGAAGGCTGGCTCGGTGTCTCACTTGTAGCACTGTCTTCTTGCTTTTCAGGTAAGTTCCCGACTTGCCGAACCCTGGATTTGAGCGTCCTTTGGTAGTCAGATGTGGCAGAGGCCGACACCAGGCCCAGTACTCAAGTTGCATGCCCATTTGGTCAGCCCTTGTTTATGTTGCAATTCCCTCTTTATAATCCCATTTGTGTATTCTTCCACTGTACAGTTTCCCTGTTCCCTGGGCATATTCCACTCTGCCCCATCCCTGGGTTGTTCCATATGTACAACTGCCCCACAGGTCAGTGCATATGTGCATTTTCACATGCTCCTCTCTACGGGAAGGATGTGGCCTCCGTAGCATCTCTCTCCATTGACATGGAGGAGTAATATTCTTTGGGCTTCCGCTGGGTAGGTTACGACTGTATGAGAGCAGTTGCCACAAGAGCATGCATCTGCAGCCTCTGCATCTCCAACACTCGTAACACAGTTCGGTGGCTGTGGCTATATACCCATATGTACGAGGGAGTGGCTTCTACAGACCCAGTTTTTTTACCAATATACAGTAGTGTCCAAAAGGGATGTCCAGAGGGAATATGTGTTTTTAATGACCATAGAAGTTAGATTAATATATTTTTAATATTTTAAATATGAGGGAAGAACAAAACATTAAACTTGGTTAAGGTATTAATCTGACAAAATTATTTGTCAAAACGGCAAAGTTTTTATTTTACTTATGCAAAAACTCAAAAGTTAAAAGGAAATCCCGCACACTATCGATACTTGCAGAAGATATCAAAAATGTTTTATTAGCAACATTTCGGTGTCATGACCTTGATCAGGCATGTACTTATGCAAAAAAGAAATGGGTAGCTCAGGGAAAAGCATACATTGACCGTAATTTTTGTCTCTTTTGTTTTTGCATGTTCATAATTTTGGTAACACTTTACAGTAAAGCCTTGTTTGTTAACATTAGTAAACGCATTAACCAGGGTTCCTACACACTTTTCATTTCAAAATTCCATACTTCCCCAGACTAAAATTTCTGTAGATTTTCTGTAGATTTTTCAGACCATATTTAACATAAATGGTTCATACAGCATTATTTTAGTATTATATTTAGTATATATAGTGCAGTCATCTGTTATACTTTTATTTTCTCTTTTTCATTAACTTTAAGTTAAAGTAATAACATGCGCTTACATTAGGAGAAGAACCTAAAACACTTTATAACCTGCATATATCTGACACATCAGTTGGAATCTTTAAATGTGGTTTGATGTTGCACAATCACCAAATAGCAAAGTACAGTATGATGTAGATGATTGTTTGCTCCTTTATCTGTTGCTGTTTTGAGTGGCAACCAGCCATGCACATTCATTTAGTGAGGTTCAAAAGAGATAAATGATAAATACAGTTTTGCGTAATGAAAATTTGCCTTGAATTAATTCACTCATGTTTGACAATCACTAAACGATCACTAAACTTTTGCCATGAAAACACTATTTATTAACAAATGTATTCTTAGAAATTCTTCATTTTATATTTTCGAAAACTAAATAGGGGCAATAGTCTTGAAATACAAATATTTATACTACAAATATACTTGGTCATCTTTTTTCCATATTATGTCTGCACAATTTGGCATGCTTCATTGCGTTGTCACAAATAAAAAAATTACTCCAAGCATAACTACGTAATATGCTTACAAAATCCTTAATATTTTTTGGAAGGATGAAAATGTAAATTTGCCTAGACAGGACATCACTTTTGGCCACTATTGTATGTAATCTTTTAGCTATTAATTTCATATAATAACAAAATTATTAGTTAAATAATAGTGACAAAAAAATATTTATGAAAAAATGACTGAAAACAGCTGGATAGTCTGGTTTCCTTTTTATAATTCTGAGCACCAGTAGTATTTGTCTGCAAGCTTACACTTTCACTGTATATTTTTTTTAGGCATATGGCCAATTAGTCTCTTTAGCATTTTGTTGCAATATACTGGAGCCAAACCTGGGAAGGGTGTCCCAAATATCCCACAACATTCCTATACAAAAAAATAATGTAAACACATCATGCTAATTGTGAATGAGTGTGAATGTGTGCCCTATTTATGAATTATTGGAATTCATTAAGATATGCAATTTTAACTATCAAATCTGAAGTTTACAAAGCATTTGTGAATCTGGAGAGTTTTCGGGCAGGCCTGTTTTTAATGCAAATTACTCATATTTATGTATGTTTTTATCTTTGATTATCAGAAAAAAATTCTGATAATCTGATTCCAACGATATTGTTCCTCTGTGTTGTCATTGTATTGCTGTGGTGTGGACTTCCTTATTCTCATAGAATGATTATTATAACTTTATAGTTCTTGTCCTTGGTGTGAACGGACCTTAAAGGCTCTTTCTATAGCTGTAGCTTTTAGCTATGACAATCACAGCCAGTTTTAAAATTCTGCATAGGTGTACCTAAAAACCACACTGACCTCACAGTATATTATGGGTCAGGATAAAAGGTAGGATGGGGGCCAAAGTTATTGCTGTAGTTGCTCCAGAACTAGCCTTAACTTGTTCGTTTCACTGTACTCTGTTTTGCAGATGAAAGTGGAAGAAACAAACATGTTTTGTCTTTAAAAGTGAAGAATAATTAGTGGTCTGCTTCTCACCACAGCATCCAAGAATTTTACACAGCGCCTCAACTCCGGCCTGGTATCGCAGAACTGACGGAATAGAAAGCGTCCAATTGGCTGCCTCTCACAAAGGCTGTTGTAGTCTTTCTCTGTGGAAAGAGACCAACATGAAACACAGTGACTAAGGGCTTTGAAAAGGTGGAGTTAAGCACACACATGCACAGAGCGAGGAGAGAGAGAGAGAGAGAGAGAGAGAGAGAGAATGAGTAAATATCATTTGGGACAATCAATGAATACAATAAAAATCAATAGCACTTTCCTCTTCTTTTCGCTTTGGAAAGGAAACCGAAGAGACGAAACCATTAGTTGACCACAGCAAAATGGATAATAACATCGACAACATCTTCAAAATATCAAAGGCACACCCTAGGATTGGTAAAGCTGTTGCGTTTAAGCCAAACATAAAAACATTAAAAAATTAAAATAACTCAAAACATCGAAATGTTTTAATATTTCATGAACTGCATAAGCCCAACAATAAGCAAAAATGACTGAAATTTGAGAAATCATTGAGCACTGAGCATTGAGACTGCAGAACAAAACCGTGCTACTTATTTAAGCTATGCAGTGCGGACAGTTTATCAGCTCGGAGCAATACTAGACAGCGCAGCGCTAGCTCAGAACAGTTTTACTCGCGGGCCAATCTCGATCACGCAACACTGTTACTATACTGCGCTGGGAGATCCAGTAAGAAAGCAGTATTAATAACATCGCTGCAGGATCTAGTGAGAAGCATTCAAATTCAGCAAAGAATTCTCTGTTATAAACCATCAGATCAAATAGCGCTGACAAAAAACCAGGAGAAACACTGAGTTATAGAAGGTTTTTCAGTTCACAAATCACCAACATTTACCATGGATTTAATGTAGTAACGCTAACTGTAACCATGGTATTGTGGCAAAAATAGTCAAATGTTTTTATATTATTCATTTCATGGTTCATACAACCTTTTGAGAGTGAAATTCAAGCACAAGGACTTTCAAGTGCTTCACACTTTATCTATGGCTACTTGCTCTGGATATAGATTCACACACACCTGTAGCCATCATCAAGTACCATCGCGTTTGCTCAGAACATTTAACCGAGGACAACTATTTAAAAAAAATGGAATTTGCCACATGGACCATGAAACGTGTGCTGAAGGATACAGCCATCCCATCGGTAGTACAGACAAGACAAAGTGGATCACCTGCGGCTGCAGTAAGTGTTCCGTTATGTTTTTAGATGACTAGCCTACTGTAACTATCATTTGGTAGATCTAATGTAACGTTAGTGACACTATTACATGAATTGGGTGGTTACTACTGTATTGCAGTTGTTCCTGTGCTCCATGTATCCCCTGTAATGTTAGTTTTGTGTTGTCACCAACGCGCTCTGTCACAGTAACAAATGAACGGTGCTAGAGGTAATTTGGCGTCTTGTCTATCAGCTCGTCTGTGTATTCTGCCTCAAAACGATATGGTTCTGGATTTTGGTTTGATACCAAGTAAAAATCCTCTGACAATTCCTCAAAGTCAGTCATCAACAGTCACGTTTGTTACTAGCTACCTAGTCACGTTGGTTTTGTTGACGAAGTAACAATGGTGTTTCTCAGGTGCTGCGAGCAAATCACTCCGCACTCCGCAGAAGTAGGAGTGCTTTGCCTTCTGAGAATATAGTCCCCAGTATGTATACGTTTATAAGATGGCTGTGTCTCAGGTAACCTTGTTATTTGTACATACTGTGACTATACACATCACAACATGTAAATAGGAAAATGTTGGCATTATTTTGTCACTTATTGAGCAGTAGGCTAGCTGGAACCGTTTACCTCCAGTCTTTGTGCTAAGCTAGGCTAGCGGTGGGTGTGTCAGACAGAGTTATGGCACGCACGGAGATAAAAATGATATGTATTGACTTATCAAACTCTGGGGGATACGGTGAATAAGCTAAAGTCCCCAAAAGTCGGTGTGTTCCTTTAATGCAAGACAATAGTCAATTTATTATTAAATTAACTTTATGATTAAAAATCCCCCCACCCCGCCAGCACTACCAGGTGCTGATGCCACCATCTGTAGAACTTAGTGGCACCGGTGCTCTCAAATGTTAGTCTGGAGCCTTTATTAATATTAATTAAATTAAAAAATTAATTTTATTTTGATTCAATTTAAAATTTTATTTTATTTAACATAACTTTTATTTTATTTTAGTTAAAAATAAAAATGTATTTACTACATTTCACTTTAATTAAAAATGTATTTAAGTTTAATTAAAAATAATTTCATTTTATTTAAACATTAATTTAGTTTTATTCATTTCATTAAAAAAATATTTTTTCTTTTTTATTTTTACAATTGTATTTTATTTTATGGACCACCAGTTAAGAACCACTGACCTAAAGATCAGGGTGGCTAATGGGCAATGTAATGCAGATAATTACGTAAGACAATTTAATTTATTAAATTAATAAATTGAATGTAGTTTGTTGTATAAGGAATATCTGAAAAGAAAAAAAAAAAGATAAACACTTATTTAGCACAATAATTAGTTAAAATCCTCAAAACCCCCCACAAACAAACAAAAAACATTTCCAAACAGAAATTCACAATTACCAGCCAATAAACTCAAAGCAGGCAAATGTTGGTTGATTGTCTAAATTAATATAGAGCTTTCAATTTGACATAAAGACAATATAGCCTAACATGCAATTACTTCAGCCTCGCAGTAACATAGCCAGTTAGGCAGATTTCAAACCACAAGGCTCTGACTGTAACAGCTGCTCTAGACCACGTCTTTGGCCACACACCTGATGGAGTGGTTGAAATGAGTGTGATTATGACAGAATGCATTGAAGGGAACAGAGTGGGAAGGCTGTGGCCAGTGGCTGAGATTTGCATTTGCTGCTCAGGTATATGCAAAGAGACAGCAGGAATTACACCGAGGCAAATGGGAGTGTGTGGACCTGCAGCAATATAGAGGCAGTGTGTAGGAGGCTGGTATTGATAGAAATGCCGCATAAATACATGGAGAGAGCTTACAGCTCCTTCATAATGCTGCTGGCACAAAGCGCAAAGCTGTACTGCAGAGTACGGATAACAATCAGCATTATTGCTGTTGATACACTCTTGTTTTAATTAGAGCAGATGAGATCTCTTTAGAGAAATATTTGTCTTCAGATTTACTGCGAAAATTTGAAGTGGCCATAACCATACATTGTGGAGATCTTGTTGCTTCTCATTTACTAACCCTACTTAGGAAACTCATATGTTCATTTCTTTATTATTTTGTGTAGAACAAAGACATTTTGAAGAATCTTTACGCAGCTCTTTTCCATTCAATGTAAGAAGTGATTATAGGCTGTCAAATGACAAAAAAAGCACAATAAATCAACTAGTATGCTATATCAGAAAGCTTCTGAGGCCATATTTAAGCTTTGTGACTTAAATTTACGGCATTATTCACTGAATATATTGCCCTCTGCTCTTATAGCTTGTTCATATTTTTGCTTAATCAAACTTAACATCACATATGACAACTAATGCCATGTCTCATTTGCCATATTTAAAACACAAATGAGATTTTAGAGCTACAAGAGAGGGTTTTATTGACATGTTGTATTTTGCTTCTTATGCTGTTATTATTTTCCTCTCTTTTGATTCTTTCCCTTAAGCTCAAATATGGATGAAGCAGTTAACGGTTTGAATGTAAATCAGGATATTTCCTGATGGTTATGTCTGTCCACCAAAGCGTTTTTGGTTTTTTTTCACGCGGCTGGTGTATTTTTCCAATTGTTTTCAATGGGAGCGGCACGTTTTTAAAACGCCATGAGCATAACAAGGCGCTGAGCGTCTATTTCACGCTCAAGATTTTCACCAGTCGCCGAGAGTTGAAAAATCAGTCACTTTTTACCCCACAGTCCAAATATATAAATAATGTTTATGTTGCTTATGTGTCTGTGGTGTTTTTGATATGCTTTAAGAAAAACCATATGCAAATGCATAAGGCAACACCATTGCTGAGTTTTTCTCCTTAAAACTGCAGTGAAAAAAAGCGCGGTTTGAAATCACAAAGTAGTTTGTGTCTTTTACGTCACAAACTACCTTGTAACAAAACACGTCAACATCGGTATCACGTCACGTCTGTATATATATAGGACAATCTCCTGAATGTCAGAATGGGAAAGAAAGGTGATTTAAGCAATTTTGAGCGTGGCATGGTTGTTGGTGCCAGACGGGCCGGTCTGAGTATTTCACAATCTGCTCAGTTACTGGGATTTTCACGCACAACCATTTCTAGGGTTTACAAAGAATGGTGTGAAAAGGGAAAAACATCCAGTATGCGGCAGTCCTGTGGGCGAAAATGCCTTGTTGATGCTAGAGGTCATCAATTTTTAGGCCGACTGATTCAAGCTGATAGAAGAGCAACTTTGACTGAAATAACCACTCGTTACAACCGAGGTATGCAGCAAAGCATTTGTGAAGCCACAACATGCACAGGCGGATGGGCTACAACAGCAGAAGACCCCACCGGGTACCACTCATCTCCACTACAAATAGGAAAAGGAGGCTACAATTTGCACAAGCTCACCAAAATTGGACAGTTGAAGACTGGAAAAATGTTGCCTGGTCTGATTAGTCTCGATTTCTGTTGAGACATTCAGATGGTAGAGTCAGAATTTGGCGTAAACAGATTGAGAACATGGATCCATCATGCCTTGTTACCACTGTGCAGGCTGGTGGTGGTGGTGTAATGGTGTGGGGGATGTTTTCTTGGCACACTTTAGGCCCCTTAGTGCCAATTGGGCATCGTTTAAATGCCACGGCCTACCTGAGCATTGTTTCTGACCATGTCCATCCCTTTATGACCACCATGTACCCATTCTCTGATGGCTACTTCCAGCAGGATAATGCACCATGTCACAAAGCTTGAATCATTTCAAATTGGTTTCTTGAACATGACAATGAGTTCACTGTACTAAAATGGCCCCCACAGTCACCAGATCTCAACCCAATAGAGCATCTTTGGGATGTGGTGGAACAGGAGCTTCGTGCCCTGAATGTGCATCCCACAAATCTCCATCAACTGCAAGATGTAATCCTATCAATATGGGCCAACATTTCTAAAGAATGCTTTCAGCACCTTGTTGAATCAATGCCACGTAGAATTAAGGCAGTTCTGAATGCGAAAGGGGGTCAAACACAGTATTAGTATGGTGTTCCTAATAATCCTTTAGGTGAGTGTATATATATATATATATATATATATATATATATATATATATATATATATATATATATATATATATATGAAAATCGGGTACATTTAGCAATATAGCGGTTGAATTGAATCCAGGCTCTGGTCATTTCTAGGCTTGACTACTGCAATGCACTTCTGGCTGGATTACCATTGTGTGTGATCCAAACACTTCAAATGATCCAGAACGCAGTGGCACGTCTTGTCTTCAACGAGCCCAAAAGGGCCCATGTCACACCTCTCTTTATCTCTCTGCACTGGCTACCACTCGCTGCTTGCATCAACTTCAAGGCGCTGACACTTACTTACAGATCCACCACAAACTCAGCACCCGCATACTTTGACTCGCTCCTACAAGTCTACACCCCCACCAGAAGCCTTCGCTCAGCTAAGGAGCAACAGCTTGTGGTACCATCAGAGAGGCATGAAATCCCTCTCCAGAACATTTTCATTCACCGTTCCCCGCTGGTGGAACGATCTTCCCACCTCCAATCCAGAAGGCAGAATCACTCAGACAACATTCAGACAACTTTTCCTCTATTCCCTCCCTACTCTAGCTATTTACTCTAAATGTAAATCTAAATTAATTATGTATATGATGTCTATTACGTTGTTATGATGAACTATATGCCTTTCTCCACTGACGTTCTGAGTTGTTCAAGGCGTTTCTAAGGATGCTGATTTTTAGAAGGCAGAGTTCAGCTCCATTTTTAGAAGGAAGGCTCAGTCTGATTTCTGACTGAGATGGCAAATGGTAAATGGTTTGTGTAACATTAGCAACACATTATTAGCTGTTTGATAATGTAGTCAAGCAAAACGCTAAACATATTAATTATCGTTATGTGTTATGATGTTGAAGAGAGCGATACATAAAACGCACTACCATTCTGATACATCAACTTGTATACAAGCCTGTTAGACTGGGTAAACCCAGCCAGATTTACCAGCGATTTGATTTCGCCCTGCAGCTCAGGCTGGAAACCTGCACATATTTCTATCCTGCTTCTTTTACAAATTCGCGGGGACCAATCACAAACCGGCTTATCCACCTGGTGCGCTATTGGTACGTTTAACACAATGACGGATATAAGCAAAGGATTGTTGGTCTGATTGGTTGAAGGACTATCCAATTGCGTACAGAGTCATTTGGACTATGCCCATTGATCACGCCTCTTGTGCAGTAGAAAATACAGAGCAGACTCCCCAGACCAATGTTCAGTCTTAAAAGATTGAGCTTGGTCTGGTGATAGCCAGACAACAAGCCTGTATAATTCTTCAACTTCTTCTGAATCAGTTACTGGTTCAAACATGTATGGCTGAATTAAACCAGTATTTCCTCATTTGCTCATTTGCATATTCATGGATCTGCGTATACTAAATGAAGCAAGAGTGTAGAGTTACATTCAAGCTATTTTAAAGCAAGAATACATTTTATTCACAGGAATTTTTTTAAATATGTAATTTTTGTTATCAAAGATGAGTTTTAAAGGAACACGCTGACTTTTTGGGACTTTAGCTTATTCACCGTATCCTCCAGAGTTAGACAAGTCCATACATACCATTCTCATCTCCGTGCGTGCCATAACTCTGTCTGACGCAGCCACTGCTAGCCTAGCTTAGCACAAAGACTGGAGGTAAACGGCTCCAGCTAGCCTACTGCTCAATAAGTGACAAAATAACGCCAACATTTTCCTATTTACATTTACATCGTGTACTAAGGCCGACAGAAAATGAAAAGTTGCGATTTTCTAGACCGATATGTCTAGGAACTATTCTCTCATTCCTGTATAATGATCAAGGAACTTCGCTGCCTTACCATGTGTGCAGCAACGCAATATCATCACGCAGTGCCTGAAAATAGGCTAACTTCCATCAACGTGACAACCTGCTTGCACAAAGAGCGTGCTGGGGACTATTTTCAGGCGCTGCGTAATTTCGATTAATAACCGATTTCGCGATTAACCACGCTTACAAACGTCACGGTTAATTAACCGTAAAAGCTATGCTACACCGAGTCTTTCTTTTGCACAGAACGGAACTGCCCAGTTATAAAACGAAAACAAAGTTACACCAGCGGTGCACCAGCTTAAAGTGCCCTGCTTATCAGAGACATGGAGGCTACTACTGTACACACTGTGGCAAAGGGACCAAACAGCAACGCTTTATTTCCACCAAAGAAACGCCCGAAGTCGGCAGTCAGCTGAGCCCTCAGCGTGAGGTTTTTTTTTTTTAAAGCGACCGTTATTTTAGAATGCATTATTCAGAGATAAGCATCGCGTTTATTTAGTTTTTCCTTCTTTATTCAAAATATTTACAAACTTGTTAACTATATCATGAATTATGATATATTCCGATTGTCAAATATGTGGAAGTGAATGTGATTTGTCGTTTAAACACCTTTAATGATCATGATAGTTGATACAACGCGTGATGAGTTTGCAATTCAGAGGATCTGTTTTCATCACGTAAATTGAATCTCTTGAATCTCATCACTTTTCCCCAAGATATATAGAAGTAAGTGGCCAGTGAACATGGGAGAAGAACAAACTTTATTGTTTCATGCACAATGTGTATCTGATATGAATAAAACATTTATTTAAATGATAATTGAACGGATTATTATTGCAGCTTGCATAGATAGTGTATGGAATTTAAATTTAACAAACTATACATGTCTTTTTTATATAGACTAGTAATTCATTTAAATGTCTATTTAAATCTCTGAAACCTCAAATAATCATTATGTGGTTGAATAGTGGTATATGAAAAGCACTGAGCGTGTCGTCTCTGGCTCAGCGCCAGCCAAAGCGAGGAAGCACGTTTGAATTTATCAGTGACGCAAACAAACCAAAATAATAGACATTACTTTCTCAGGCCACATGTAAAATTAGATGAGTTATTAAAAAGATTACTAAAATGAATGAATGACAGTTAGTGACAGTAAGAGTTCAGTTTATTCCCCTCAGACATGAATGTTCACAGAGCAGAGGTCTCCTTTCTTTATTTCCTTTCTTTAATTCCAAAGGAGAGATGGACTTTTGTCTATATTATTGTTTTGTGCTGTATTATTTGGTTATAATATGTGTTATTTCTTGTTCAAAATGTAGAAAAAAATAACACTATAAAATCTAAAGAGTGTTCATGTGATTTTATACATTGTTGTGAAATTAATGAATTTTTTTCAAATTAATTGTGATAATCATAAAAACCGTGATTATTTCTCAGACAATAATCATACCAACAAAATATATAATCGTTGCATCCCTACATGTAAATAGGAAAATGTTGGCGTTATTTTGTCATTTAGTGAGCAGTAGGCTAGCTGGAGCTGTTTACCTCCAGTCTTTGTGCTAAGCTAGGCTAGCGGTGGGTGCGCCAGACAGAGTTATGGCACGCACGGACATGAGAATGGTATGTATGGACTTATCTAACTCTGGGGATACGGTGAATAAACTAAAGTCCCAAAAATTTGGCGTGTTCCTTTAAGGGATAAAATTATTGACTACAGGGGACCTTAATGTTTATCCAAATAAAAATATTGTAAACATAGGTCCAAAAAAGTATTTGGGCACTTAAGCCCAAATATCAAATCAAGTGGCATCTGCAAACGAATTATGCTAGAACTTCTCAAAACATCACTTTTCATGAGCTACTTTTCAATTATTTTCAGTCATTTCTGACCAATGCATCTATTTTCATATTTGAAAAGCTAAACTTCCTTTTGTGAAATGTACTGATTAAAGGGTATATTTGAGATGTTTTGATATTTTATTATATTGTGGCATTTTAATTGTGTTGTAAGTGTTAAAATAATTTTTAATGCTACTTGATTACGTCATACAGTTTGTTGTCATAAAAAGGCAATTTATGACACAATATGTGGTGCACAATTTAGTTCAGTGGTTTACATCAATGGGTTTCTGACTGACTACTTTAAGCTTTTGTGATGAGTTTCAAACTGTCTCAGTTGTAGCCAGAAAACTGTGAGTGATTAAATGTTGTTAATAATTGATCATAAAATGGGGCCTCTCTTGGGGTGGTCTTCAATTATACAACACCATTAAAAACCTTAAAGACAAACCAGGTTTGACCCCCATGCCCATTTTTATGGAAATTATTAAATGAGCAGTAACATGGTTTCATTCATTGAGTCACAAGGCTTCCTTTGAGTTAGTTATCGGAAGAGATGGAGAGATTGGCCTTCAGAATAGGGTCTCGCTCTGTCACATTGTTAATTCTCAGAGGGGTTTCATGACCTGTTAGTGAATGGGCAAATGAGTTAGGAGATGGAAGATAATCACAGTGAGCTTCTATTTAAAGTCAACATAGAATCAAAATTCATCCAATTTAGTGTATTAGTACACAATTTGCCAAAGCATGCACCAAAAGTTGTGTAAATATTGTGACGTAAAGTTGAATTACGCCTATTTTGGAGCAAGAAACCTGAACTATCAGGGAAAAATCTAAAATCAGGGCTCTGAGATAAGGACTACCTACACAGCATGAAAGACGTTTGGAGCAGTTGACTGGTATCGTCACGAAGGTTTATCATTTGCATCAATTTAATTATTCAAGGAATTTTAAACCATCGCGCACTGTTTGATAAAGGTTTTCTGTGTTCTTATTTTTTCAAAATCAATGAAAACTATTTTAATTTCATGCTGAGGCCAGAGAAAATTTTATATTAAACAGGACTTCAGGATGGAGTTTGTTTGCTGGTTCAAACAAGGTCAACATCATGCTAAAATCTCCAAGAGCACTAGGTGATATTAGACTTTCATTTGTCATTGTTTAGCTAGCGGGGGCAATTCTGTGATAAAGTCAAATATACAGCCAGTGAAATATAGTCAATGTCATAAACCTGAATTGAAGGCTCATTAATGGTTGCAGTGGTGGCTCACAAAAGCCATATAGACAGAAGCCCACTGGAGCTTGACATGGAAACCATTGGGATGGATATTAAATATATTATATATATACACACACAGTATATTGGCATGGATATTAAATGTCTTAATATTCAGTATATTGGCATGGATGCATGTTGAATTGGTTAGTTTTTGTCAAAAGTGAAAATCAGTTAGCCTTCCTGTCTGGTAGCAGAGAATTGTGTGTAGAGAAAGTAAAAGCCAAGGTGTCTGGGTGGATTAGAGTGCGCTTCTGGGCATGTTGTCATTTGCTGTGTAGGTTGTTTTTTGGTTCCTTGCATTTAAACACGGAAGCTAAGAGCTTCCTGAGGTGCCAGCCCAAGAGGCTGTGCTTTAAAGCAGAGAAAAACTGAAACTGAAAAGCTGAACATCTGCTGTTGTCTGGCCTGAAGTGCCATGTAGACACTTCTAAGCTTATGAATCAATGGCAATAAAATAGCACATTCTCGTACAAACAATTCAAACATGACCTTTCACAAAAGTCATTGCAGATATGTTTTCTCAATTCCCTAAGGTGATGTCATCACAATTTGACACAAAACAGGGCGAAAAATTTCCCAAGGCTTTCCCGAATGACCTTTTTCAGGAAAACACCAATGGATTCCAAACACAACAATTAGACAAGACTGAACAAGCTTGGAAACATTGTCTTGCGTAAAGATGTGAAAAATGGGGCTCTGAACCTTCTTATCCATCCACATTGTTCAAACATGTTTATATCTTGTGGTGACTGCCATTTAAAACATTTCAGAAGGATCCAACCATTAGTCAACCCATTTTACTTCCATAATGATACTATATTTCCATGTGAAACGAACTAACAAAAAGTACTTGTTTTTATCCTTGGAGGATTGGATCATGAAAATGAGTGTTGAATGGAACCAGACCTGAATACCAGTTTGCAGTTGATTGGGGCGAGGAAGAAAATTTTGTCCCAGGAATTGAGTCATATGAAAAATTAAGATCAAGTTCACCCATGAGAGCATATAACAATAAGATAATATGACAATAAAATGTCTTTTAAGTGGTCACATTATACTAAATACAATTTAAACATTTGTTGTTCTGGTTTATCATTAAGCTACACTAACAGAATCAGTAGCATAATACTAACAGATTAGCGTGCTAGATTAGCATACTCGTAGCTAAATTAGCCTGCTAACCATTAGCTGCTTAGCCCGCTTAGTTTACAGTTAACCGATTAGCCTGCTAGCATAGCATACCTTTAGACAAACAGCCTGCTAACTTGCGTCTTACGTGTGTCTCAATCAGCTGTATAGTTCTGTAGTCAGGGCACTGATCAGGGAGTCGGCCATTTTAAGGGCTGTTTCAATCGCAGAATCCTTCCAGTGCACTGTAAAGTTCACTCCCTGAAAATTCCCACAATACACCACAAAAAACAGGGAGCATTGATGCTCAATGCATATCAACAAGTAGCGATATGTAACAAAACAATGTGTTTACACATTTAATATCAAAAAGATATAGGTCCTGCCTGTTGTTGATTAATACCAGCGGTGACGTTCTTCAACATTGAACAGTATCAGTAGTATACCGCTAACAGATTAGCCTGTTAGATTAGCATACTCTTAGCTAATTAGCCTGCTAGCCATTAGTTGATTAGCCTGCTTAGTTAACCGATTATCCTGCCGATTAGTTGCTATTTGGCCATTTGTTGGGAGGGGAGGGGTATAATGATATTTCATGCAAGAGTTGGATTCTCATGCTAAACATGGCCAAACTGAAGAAAAAAAACAAACAAGTTGGACGTATGACGGAGTATTTCTGTCCAAATACACACCTTCAGGATTCGAACAAATTTCGGAAAGGCCCGTATTTTTCCGTATGACGTCATAAAGGGTGGAATTCCTTGTATGGCACTTCTCCCACATAAGTCCGTGCACACACACACACACACACACACACACACCACCCAAAGCGAGAGCAAAAGCACATCATCAACGAGCTCCGTTCAGGTTACGGAAGCCGTTGGCAGTGCTGTCATTTTGTTTTTAATACCAAAAAATCAACAATGTCACTAAAAAAGTGTGTTTATGGTTGTGAGGGAAAGATAGCCTTGTTCAGCTTCAAGTGTAAGCTTTATATGTAAGTGCATATAATGTAAACAACATGAACGTATAGTGATTCGAAAGTTATCCACGGATAATGCCATGATGTATTGTGTGTGCGTGTGTGTGTGTCATAGGTGTGTGTGTGTGTGCTCGTGACTCTTTAGCCCCGCCCACCGCATGCCTGCACGAGTTTGGCTGTTTTTGGAAAGAATCGGTACAGTGTATCTGTCTTTTATAAATATGATAAAACTAAAGACTCTTCGGGGATATGAAGGATGCAATACTACTCTATAGGTACTCAAGATTAACATGAGATTGGCAGTACCATTGGAGACTGTACCTTTAACATTGTTTTTCCCACGTATCTGGCCTAGATGACATAATCCTGAAAACTAAACTAAAACATGTGCACTTAAAGGGATAGTTCACCCAAAAATGAAAATTCTGTCATCATTTACTCTCTCTCAAGTTGTTCCAAACCTGTATACATTTTCTTTGTCTGCAGAACATAAAGGAAGGTATTTGGAAGAATGTTTGTAACCAAGCACATCCAAGCAACCTTTGACTACCATAGTAGGGGAAAATACTATGATAGTCAATGGTTGCTTGTATCTGCTTGGTTACAAACATACACAAACTTGACAGAATTAACATTTTTGGGTGAACTATTTCTTTAAGAAAGTAAATGGGTTAAATTCTGATTTGTCTCTGAAACTCTTAACGACTGGTTCTTCTTGCTAATAATATTAGTTCTTCATGGCATTTTGTTTCTTAGGTTGTTTTGACACTTGAGATTTGAAATGTACATAATGTTATTTGGCACAATTCACCGTGAGGCATATTATCAAACATAAAACCTGTAAGAGAAAGCTTAATTATTTAGGGACAGACTTGACCGTAAGGGACATTTTGATATAATACTTCTGACAAAGTGGAGGAAAATCGAATGCTCTGATCTTAAGCCACCCTAGCAGCAATGTGGCAAGATGACGTGTTCACAATGTGAAATGATGAAGAGGGGTATTATTGAATGGAGCACATTAAATGGGATGGGAACACCCCAGGCATGGAAAGGTTTAAAATAATCAGAGATTCCCAAAGCGGTCCTTTATGTCTTGAGCTCTTTTAAGCATTTCAATGTTCAATGTTTATATTGTTTGGTCCTTCTTTTGTGGTTGTGCACTCAAGTTCCTTCTTCAGACACCTAAGGCGAAGCCAGCATGATTCTCGTTACACTTTAAAGGCACCAAACTTACATGAGACATGGGGTTATTCACAAAAGTGTAATGGCATTGGTCATAGTAGTAGTAGTAGTAATAATAATAATAATACGATTTTCAGATTAGATTAGAACTCCATTAGCTAACTAAAGAAACATGAAGCTGTTTTAGAGAGAGAGAAAAAAACGTGGAATGCTTGAGACAGTAATTATAACAAAGAAAACAGGAAGTAAGTGAGCAAGACATAGGCGTTGAGATGGGACAGTGCACACACACAAAGTGTTTCACTTCCTGCCCAAGTCAAGTTGATTAATATTCATGGTACGGAGTTTCCTTTTGAACCAGTTTCACCAATGAACTTATGTCAGGTACCATGCTAATATAACAGGATAATGGGAAACAGAGAAAGCTTTTCTTCAACATCAAGAGGCGATGTTTTCCCCAGAGTAGACTCCTAGGCGGCTCACAGCTGATTTCCATCTAAACCACATCTCATTTGCAGAATCTGGTGACATTAGGATAAATTAGGCTCCAACTCAGAGGAAATTATATGATTGAATTTAAACTAATAGGTACTTTTGATCCCCCCTCTCCAAACCCCACTCCTCAGTTACGCATCTGTGGTATGTCTACTGTACAGTAACAGTGCTGTTTACAAAGAGAACCTCACTATTACTGCAGCTTTTCTTACACGCAGGCTTAGGATGTGAACAAACTCTTAACCCTAAGTAACCCTAAGTAGTAAATTCAACACGCAACTCATCCCACACTGTTTGTGCTACAAACATGAATGATAACTCAAAGCATAGCTTGTTGAAAAGAGATGTGCTTATTCTGTATATTTTTCAAATAAACAGATGCATGATAGTATGCCCATAAAAGTAGAGTCATATGTAGGGGCCAGAATACCGAACTCTTTTGACTTCGGCCTTTTAGAAAACGCCTAGCAACCATAGAAAATCATGCCAAAAAACACTCAAAACACTTATCATATAACATGCCAAATGGAAACAAGGTACGCATGATATATCAGTACCATAACTGGTTATCAGCCTTTATTAGATATTTTTATTGGTCAGTATTGGATATTCAATTGTGCATGCTTTTGCGGTCATCTAACATATACTTAATCTTTAAAAACCGTAATCATTTTAATTATAACACTAGTAAATCCGTTTAATAATAACACTGCTTTGCATTTTTCATACTGTACATTATAATACTGTGATGCATTTAAAACAATTTATTTTTAATTATATTATTTCAGAAAAAAATAGTACAGATTTTTAATATTAGCCTTTTATATGCTATTGGCCATAACTTCATTAGCTTATAGGTATCAGTCAGAATATACAATATAATGATAATAATAATAACAACAACAACAACAACAACAACAACAATAACATTCTGCCAGCCTTACTATAAAATCACACACAACATCCTAGAATCACACACTTTTGCACAGCCATGCAACATTTACATTTTCAAAATAAAATGTGTATATCTACCCAACTGAGCATTTTTAATTATTTTATTTAGATACAAGAAGTTTTTTTGTGAGAACAGAAGGAAATACCACGTTTCCCTGGCATTGCACACAGTCAAGATCAAATCAGCAACAGTCAGGAAGTTAAGTGTGATTGTGTAACACCTCAAGTTTCTTCCACAAACTTCCTGCAAAAAAAAGTGGTCGAAAAAAGTGCTGTTACTGCATCTTAAAGGGGGGGTTAGTTCACCCCCCCAAAGTCATTTCTGTCATTAATTTCTCACCCTCACGTCGTTCCAAACCCGTAAGACCTTTGTTCATCTTCAGAACACAAATTAAGATATTTCTGATGAAATCCGAGAGCTTTCTGACCCCTCCATAGCCAGCAACACAATGACCACTTTCAAGTAGGGCTGGGCGATATCTAAAAAAAATTTATATCTCGATATAGTCACATTTTTTACGATATTCGATATCTCGATATGTTTGCAAATGCTTTTAAATAATAAAAAAACATGATTTTCTTTTGCCCCCATTAAAAACAACAAAAAATATTTAGAACTAAATTAAATAAGTAAGCAGCAAAATCTAGACCAAGTGATCACTTACTGCTTTTTATTAAATGAACACATGTAAATGTAACTGGAGTAGTGCATGTAATCCATTTGCGATGATCTCCCCGGTGTGTTCATTCGGAAAGTAACTGGTTTGCAGACAAGTGGATTTCAGCTCCCAGCTTCAGCTAAAATGAATGGTAAGAAAGACTGATATAGGGTTCGCAGGTTTGGCTCGCCCATAGATCGGAAGTGGTCGCGAAGTGCGTTATCTGAGAAAGCTGTTCGCGAACTTTAAAATACAGTTTCGGGAGCGCATCCTGGGCAAAGTATTTACGGCAAGGCAAAATGTATCGGGGGTCGATTGTCTTTAGCAGCCGTTTGAAGCCAGGTTTTTCCACAGTACTGACAGGCAATCATATCTTTGGCTATGTGAAACATGACCGCCGATGTAATTTCTTCACACTTTTTACTATTTCTTGCATATGGCACACCACAAGAGAATGAATCGCCCCGCTTTATTTGTTTAGGGATGACAGGCTTACCAGATTTTTACAGCAGATGAAGAGGTCAAGGCTAGTGATGATGGCTCACGGATTTTCATGCATTGCCTGTACTGCACAGGACGCTGCTTGAGGATGCTATCACCCTTTGTAGCTATTATCTTCTTGCACCTTGCAAATGACGGTATTTTGATTGGTATCCGTTATCTGAAAACCAAACCACCCCCATATTGTAGATTGTGTGTTCCTTTTGGGGACTATTTCATCATCCCCTCCCGTGTCTCTTTCCACACCTGTGTTGTTCGTTGTCTCCATTTTGCCACCCCCCGACTCACGTCTCGTGAGAGGTAATACGTGACAAGACGAAAAGGGGACGTAATATTGGACACTCGGGTGCGTTCTTTGGGAAAGTATGCTTGAATTTGAAATATTCGTTATTCACGATATTTAAAAATTTAACATCATCGTCAAAATTATTGCGATATTCGACATATCGCCCAGCCCTACTTTCAAGGCCCAGAAAGGTAGTAAAATCATTGTTAAAATAGTCCATGTGACTACAGTGGTTCAACCTTAATGTTATGAAGCGACAAGAATACTTTTTGTGTGCAAAAAAACAAACAAAAATAACAAATTTATTCAACAATGTCTAATCCCCCTTTTACTCTCTTACGCTATCGTTGGGCTATTCACACAGTGCAGTGCTTCCTAGTTCTACGGCAGAATGGCGGCTCCCTATTGGCAGAGCACCGTATGAATGCGTTGTGGTGCTTACGTGAATCACGTAGGAGTGAGTCCCGGAGGAGAAGAGATTGTTGAATAAAGTCATTATTTTTGTTTGTTTTTGCTAATTTAACAACGGAAAAAACGGTTGGTGCGCCCATCGCATGGTCCAAAAGGGCTGTACCTGGTCTCTTAATGAGTCATGGGTGTGGTTTGGGCGTAACGTGCAATAAACCAATCAGAGTCTCATCTCCCATTCCATTTAAAAGCCAGTTCCGCTTGCACCATGGCGGATTCGCTATTTACGTGGATGAATTTGCGATTCCTCTGGAGGAACTGTTTTATTTGTAATATTTAAAGATGTTTGTGTGCTGCTGTGCGTCCCTGTGTGTGTAATAAGTAGAATGCACACACGTTGTCCACCTGCCTATAGGCGCATATTACTAACGCACCCTTTAAATAACACGAAAAATACTGGTCTATTGACTTTAGACCAGGTTTTTGTTGGTCAATGGCGCAGTCGTTTTCAGTTGCCTCAAAATAGCAACACGCCAACAATGCGCCTGAACACACCTCGTTTTCAGACCAGCACGCTCATGGACAGACAGATGGGCGCCAGTGCATTTGCTATTTAAACAATGTGGTGCTAGATGTGAAAATGATAACTGCTTCGGGCTGACGCTAACAAAAAAAGACTTGCGTCGTTCCTGCTGTCGCATTGCACCGGGTGTAAGATAGGGCCCTGAAAGTTTTAAACGCTTATATCTTCATTGTTTTGAAGCACACTAGCTTATAGATAACCTTAAAACTAACATATTCATACTAAAAGCAGGTATGAACAGCATTACTAAAAGCAAAAAAACAAAACAAAAAACAACCACTTATATTTTGATTTCATGGGGACTTTTTGAACTCTGACCTATTTAAATTTCCTTTCAAACGTTGGGAGGTGCAGCGGTATGCAGATACACATTGCAACAGTAGATTCGGTAAGAACATCTATGTGATGTCTAAAGAAAACTGATTCAGCAAAAGTTGGTCACAATGACACATACTGTAAATACAAATTTGAAGACTAAACAATTCAATTCACAATGCATATGCAAAATGCATTTGATTTTAATTTACCTGTAAGAAATCAAAGATATTAACTGCACAATTCACAGGTTTTTTTTTCATCTTGAGAGGGATAAAGTGACTAACATCAAAAAATGACAGTTAACTTCCTCTTTCTGGCCCAGCCACAGTTTCCTCTCCTCTACAACAGCCGCACACTTACCCCGTGTACTGACGCAGGCATGAAACTCTGTCTGTACCCAATCTACATTCTCAACATCCCAGTTTACATTTATAATAACTTCAAAATTTTGGACAACATTGCTTAAGTATGCATAACATTTACAAAGATTGCAAAAAAGTTGGACTAATGTAATACCCTCAGAAGGAGTAAAACAGACAAAAGAAGAAGTGTTTTTGTGTGTGAATATAGGTATGTGCTAGTCTCTGCACATGTGTGAAACTTTGGTTGCATAGGCGGAGGGTAAACCAACTCCAGGATAAGGTTAGATGTGCTTCTTTCTTAAAAACACATTGAAATTGAATGTGTATATCGCCAAGAATCTGGCGATACGATACATATCACGATACAAGGGTTGCGGTGCGATATATTGCGATATTTTGTTTTACTCGTTTTTTTTTACACATTTTTACTAGTTTTTTACTAATTTTAGAAGAACTGTCATAAGAACATAATATGCATAAAAACTGAGCAAAACTTTATTCAAAATAGTGGGATTTGCATTTATATCCCTAATCACTATTTTGTGCAATCTAAGTAAAGGGAAAAATTGTCATACAAACAGAATGTGAATCTTTAAAGTACGATTCAAGAATATATATATATATATATATATATATATATATATAATACTGTTATGTATAAACCCTTTGACGCCCTGTTTCACCAATAAGCTAATGTTATGGCAAAAACTGACCCAAGACCAGCAGTTATGGGCAGTTCTTCCCTCTAAAAGCAATGATAAACACCAGCGAGTTGTAAATTGTGTGAGAAAATTCCATGCTAGTCTCAAGTCAGTGCACACGCTCCGCCCATGTTTGCCAAAAACAATGACCAAAACACCCTGTCCCTACACACAAAGATCAAGACATTATACCTAAATAACTGTACTTGCAAATGATGCCACAGTTTTCATTTTCACAACTAGTAAATTATCAATAACGACGTGTAACAATAAACCACCGATTTGTAGTGCCAAAATCAAATTTTAGACTTTTTAAGCCCTTTTTGAGACCTGCATATAACCTATATAATCTCAAAATAAATCATGTATCTCAGAAACAGACTAAAGCACGCATTCAACTGCAAAACAAGGTAACTGCAAGTTCCCTTTCAGTTCGGTCACTCTCTACGTACGTCGGAGGTGAACCGACGAATTGGGATCTTGCTTGAGAGACCAATCCACTTCAAGTGAAACTAAACGAGCCAATAGACATTGGCATGCGAATTCTGCATCACACGGGGAACGAGGGTTACCTTACGTAACCGAGGTGTTACTCGAGATGTTTTTTTCTTCAATATATAAAATGTGTTTATTTATAAATTCATACATTTGTTACTGCAGCTTTGCTTTCACATAGGCTTAGGATGTGAACAAACTTCTAAATTTAAGTAGTAAATTCAACACGTAACTCATCCCACACTGTTTGTACTACAAAGATGAATGACAACTCAAATCATAGATTGTTGTGAAAGAATATATGTGCTTATTTTTTTAATGAGCGGATGCATGATATTATGCCCATAAACCTGTTAGCAACCACCCACACAAAACCCTAACAACCATAGAGAATCATGCCAAAAAAACACTCAAAACACCTTAGAAAAAAAAAAAAAAAAATTATATATATATATATATAAATAAAATTTTGGTGTTGGTCAATAATGGATATTCAATTGTGTATGCACATCATGGTGCCAGGACAACTGTCTCTCTCTGAATGTTGGCAAGACCAAAGAGACAGCAACGGACATACTCCCCTCTCATGATCAGCGGGTCACCAGTAGAGAGAGTGAGCAGCTTCAAGTACCTGGGAGTAAACATCTCAGAGGACCTGACCTGGACTGCTCACAATCAGACACAGGTGAAAAAAGCCAGGCAAAGACTGTACCACCTGCGCCAGCTGAGGAAACTCAGGGTTTCACCAGCTATCCTGAAAACGTTCTATTTAGGGGCGATAGAAAGTGTATTAACTCAGTGCATCACAGCGTGGTATGGGAACAGCACCAGTCATGACTGCAAAGCCCTGCAAAGAGTCGCTTATCCGAACGCATCTCAGGGTCAGCTCTCCCGTCTCTGCAGGACGTCTACACCAAACGCTGCAAAGGTAGAGCTACTAAGATCATCAAGGACTCTAATCACCCTGCAAACCCTCATTCCACGCTGCTGCCATCTGGTAAGCGCTTCCGAAGCCTGATGGCCAAAACTGAGAGACTCAGGAGGAGCTTCTTCCCCCAGGCCATCAGACTCCTGAACTCAGTCACTTAACATCACGTGACCATCAATATACTGACATTGCACTTTTTGTTCTCGTTGTTACTGTGTAACAACCTGTTATAAACCTGTTTGCACATTATACTTCTTTGTACATTTGTTAACCACATATTTATAAGTCTACAGTTTACTTCACTTATTTTATTCCACTTCTTTATTTTTATTTTTTCTACTTGATTTATTTATAATTCTACAGATATATATATATATATATATATATATATATATAGTACTTTTTTATTCTATTTCTATTATAATTTCCTCCTTGTGTTTTTAACTGTGAATTTGCACTGTCCATGGAGCGGACCTGTTTACATTTCACTGCCGGTTGTATATTCTGTATATAACTGTGTATGTGACAAATAAAACTCTTGAATCTTGAATCTTTGCTGTCATCTAACATTTTTTAATAGTAACTCTAGTAAATAATTTTAATAATAACACTGGTTCCCTTTTTTCATACGGCACATTATAATATTGTGATGCCTAAATTGTAGCATATAAAATGATTGATTTCAAACAAAATAGTACAGTAATAGTAGTTAATAGTAATTACTATTAATAGATTAGCCAATAATTATGTGACCACCAAAATACAAATAATAACAACAAAAAAACTATTATTATTATTATGTGCATAATGCAGAACTTTTCATTATAAACAAGCCTGAAATGCAAACAGGATTATTATTTTGAAATGTCTATGCTTTACTTTCAACTGCTCATTCAAAAGATGAGGGAGATAAAAAGTGCACTCTTATAACCATCACAACATTTTACAGTATAGACAGCATCAACAGTATTAACAGTATAAGCAATTACTTGGCATAAATGTGCGAAATTCATTGATTGTGAACTGCTCTGAAACCGCGAGCCTGTAAAACCTGCGTTTTGAATTTGAATGTGCAGTGCTCACATTTATTTAAATGGAATCATCGTCCTTTGAAGGTTATTAATCACATGAATTTAAAATAATCTTGAAATGATAATCAAGACTTCGAACCACATCATTTTAGGGTTGGGATTTCCTTTTCATATTGCCATATTCTGAATCATGAATCATCACCACAAAAGCAGCCACATTAAAATGACCAGGAATTTGAGAATCAAAAAAAAAAAAAAACAGTATTGAACAGAGTGAACAGTATTGCCACATTTGTGCATGTGACATGAATGTGACCTACATATCAACACATGATATAAGTGTGAGATGTGTACCTATAGTCTGACGTAACTCCTCGCACAGGCTTATATGAGGGAACTGAAGCATCTGTTTCCATTTCTTGCTCTTGCCTTTTCTGTTCCCACCCCCTCCTGCAAAGGAATCAAGCAAAGATCAAATTAGAGGCAGGAACTGCATACAGGCTCTAAAATGCTATTAGATTACTATCTTAACACAGGTGGGCTTTACAAGACAGAATGGGATATGAATACGTTTATATCATCCTATTATATGAATTATAATATTCTTCAATTAGGGCACTTTTGAAAGCTTGAAAAGTAAGACTTCTTTCATCGATATTAAAAGATTAAAACATTTCTCATATTTATCAAGTGGATTGTGGTATAATGCATGATGGTATGAATGTTTGATACAGTGCGATGGTAACAACATTTCTCTCTTTTAAGAGAAGAAGACTTGGGCTGGCTAATACAGCAGATAGCATTGAACTAGAAATAAAAAGAACTTGACTGTTTCTTACATTAAAATTCTTGAAATAGAGACTATTCTGGTAATGACACTGCGAACATGATCAATTATAAAATTATGACCAAAATAGAAACGTTTTGGGGACCAATTGCTAAAATGTTTTCCGTGATGATAATGACAGCAGTTCTGTGGACAGTGATCCTTTATTATACAAAATAATATATATTATATATATATATATATATAAAAAAAAAGATTATACATATACTACTGTTCAAAATTTTGGAGTTTTTAAAATGCTTTTAAAAGAAGTCTCATATGTTCAAAAAAACTACACTTATTTGATCAAAAATACATGAAAAACTGTAATATTGTTACATATTATTTCAATTTCAAATAACTGTTTTTTTTTTTTTTTTATTTGAATATATTTTAAAATGTACAAACCCAATTCCAAAAAAGTTGGGACACTGTACATTGTGAATAAAAACAGAATGCAATGATGTGGAAGTTTCAAATTTCAATATTTTATTCAGAATACAACATAGATGACATATCAAATGTTTAAACTGAGAAAATGTATCATTTTAAGGGAAAAATAAGTTGATTTTAAATTTCATGGCATCAACACATCTCAAAAAAGTTGGGACAAGGCCATGTTTCCCACTGTGTGGCATCCCCTCTTCTTTTTATAACAGTCTGCAAACGTCTGGGGACTGAGGAGACAAGTTGCTCAAGTTTAGGAATAGGAATGTTGTCCCATTCTTGTCTAATACAGGCTTCTAGTTGCTCAACTGTCTTAGGTCTTCTTTGTATCATCTTCCTCTTTATGATGCGCCAAATGTTTTCTATGGGTGAAAGATCTGGACTGCAGGCTGGCCATTTCAGTACCCGGATCCTTCTTCTACGCAGCCATGATGTTGTAATTGATGCAGTATGTGGTCTGGCATTGTCATGTTGGAAAATGCAAGGTCTTCCCTGAAAGAGACGGCGTCTGGATGGGAGCATATGTTGTTCTAGAACTTGGATATACCTTTCAGCATTGATGGTGCCTTTCCAGATGTGTAAGCTGCCCATGCCACACACACTCATGCAACCCCATCCCATCAGAGATGCAGGCTTCTGAACTGAGCGCTGAGAACAACTTGGGTTGTCCTTGTCCTCTTTAGTCCGGATGACATGGTGTCCCAGTTTTCCAAAAAGAACTTCAAATTTTGATTGTCTGACCACAGAACAGTTTTCCACTTTGCCACAGTCCATTTTAAATGAGCCTTGGCCCAGAGAAAACGCCTGCGCTTCTGGATCATGTTTAGATATGGCTTCTTTTTTGACCTATAGAGGTTTAGCCGGCAATGGCAAATGGCACGGTGGATTGTGTTCACCGACAATGTTTTCTGGAAGTATTCCTGAGCCCATGTTGTGATTTCCATTACAGTAGCATTCCTGTATGTGATGCAGTGCCGTCTAAGGGCCAGAAGATCACGGGCATCCAGTATGGTTTTCCGGCCTTGACCCTTACGCACAGAGATTGTTCCAGATTCTCTGAATCTTTGGATGATATTATGCACTGTAGATGATGATAACTTCAAACTCTTTGCAATTTTTCTCTGAGAAACTCCTTTCTGATATTGCTCCACTATTTTTGGCCGCAGCATTGGGGGAATTGGTGATCCTCTGCCCATCTTGACTTCTGAGAGACACTGCCACTCTGAGAGGCTCTTTTTATACCCAATCATGTTGCCAATTGACCTAATAAGTTGCAAATTTGGTCCTCCAGCTGTTCCTTATATGTACATTTAACTTTTCCGGCCTCTTATTGCTACCTGTCCCAACTTTTTTGGAATGTGTAGCTCTCATGAAATCCAAAATGAGCCAATATTTGGCATGACATTTCAAAATGTCTCACTTTCAACATTTGATATATTATCTATATTCTATTGTGAATAAAATCTAAGTTTATGAGATTTGTAAATTAATGCATTCCTTTTTTATTCACAATTTGTACAGTGTCCCAACTTTTTTGGAATCAGGTTTGTAATTTATTCCAGTGATTTTCAGCATCATTACTCCAGTCTTCAATGTCACGATACAGAAATCATGAAACATTTTTATTATTATCTATGTTGAAAACAGTTGTGCTGCTTAATATACTTGTGGGAAATGCAATACATTTTACAGGATTCTTTAATGAATAGAAAGTTCAAAAGAACAGCATTTTTTTTTAAATATAGTAATCTTTTGTGACATTATAAATGTCTTTAATGTCACTTTTGATCAATTTAATGCATCCCTGATGAATAAAAGTATTATTTTCTGATATAGAGATTTTTTTATATTTCTAGTGTAATGATCCCGTAATATACATAATAACATGGTAACACTTTAGTATGGGGAACACATTATTCACTATTAACTATGACTTTTATCTCAATAAACTCCTAATTTACTGCTCATTAACAGTAAGGTAGTTTTAGTAGCGTATTAAGTGATGTAGAATAAGGTCATGCAGAATAAAACATTAATATGTGCTTTATAAGTACTAATAAACAGCCAGTATACTAGTAATATGCATGCTAATAAGCAACTAGTTAATAGCGAGAATTGAACTCTAAAAAAGTGTTACCGATAACATCTGTATTGTTCCATAAAGTATGCTAATGTGATTACTTTGTGTTACTTTAAGCCGTTTGAATCTTGAAATTTTGTTATTATTGCGATGAAATGTTTAAAGGGGTCCTATTATGCTCATTTACAGGTTCATAATTTTGCTTATGGGGTTTACTAGAATACGTTTACATCATTTAATGGTCAAAAAACTGTTTTTATTATTTACATTGTTGCAGCACCTGTTTTCAACCTCTGTCTGAATGCTCGGTTTTAGTTTCAGTTTCTTTAAAACCCGCCTTCCGAAAAGCACAATCTGCTCTGACTGGTGAGCCGGCCCCAGTCTGTTGTGATTGGTCTACTGCTTAGAGCGTTTGTCGGAAATGTAACGGCCCTTACCATAACCTGAGGTGCTGCTGTAAACACTACTGTGACTACGCTAACTATGGTGCCAGTTTTGCGGTTATAAGTTCGAGCCCAAGTCTGATAATGACAATCAAGAAGAACAAGCTGATCAACCCTGAACCACCTTCGGAAGCATGACTTGTGCAGGGGTGGAAAAAGCAGCATCCCTTGGAGTTTGGCGACAACACACTACTAACGCAACTCAACCAGGCCTCACATATGTTTGGGAGGAATATTGTGGCGTGAAAGACTAAAATAGAGGTGCTTCAGGGAGTTCAGAAACAGTGCACACTGATTTAGAGAATAACTCACTTTGTAGTGAATTTGTGCTTTGTAACTTTGCAGACATTTTTCACACACAAACAGCAACATTACACACTAAAGAAAGTTGAATGTAAAAAAGAATATTAGGACATCGTTAAATTATTATGAAATTTAATTTGAAATATTCCAGTCAAACATGAACAGGCGTAAGATTTAGTCCTGTGGTACATCTTTACATTCAACTCGCATCTAACACGTCCCTGGATTGATTTCAGGAGAAGAATCACGTCAATGCCGAGAGAATGTCCCGCTGGCCCGCGAGCCGTCCTAGCGAACGTCATCAGGGCAGCTCAGGCTCCCCGATTAGAATGACTGGCCCAGGTGCTGAGCCCGCCGAGCTTGTCAACAGACAGCGCGGAGAAAGGTCAGGAAGCGATGCTGCGCTTGGGACACGCTCGTCGGGAATGGAGAGGACTCTTGTGAAAGCTACGGCCAGGTGTTTGCATTGTTGCTAGGTTATGAGAGAATCTGAGGGATAGATTCGACGCTAATGGGATGGGAGGGCAGAAGATGCACTGATTACAAACGTACGGGAGAAGCTTGTGACTGCGATCTGATAAGAGTTCAAAACACGACTGTACGTTACAACAAAGATTTTCCCACATGAGATGAGCCCAGCTGAGAAACCTCATTATCTTACATAATCAAAACCTGCTGTGCAAGCCCAGACATTGTACCTAATCACACCTCAAAGATATAACTCAAGATAATTAATACGTCAGGCAGTATGATATTTGCAGTTCAAACAAATGCTCATGCTCAATGATCATGAAGTTTTGAACATAAAACTGTGCTCAACAAATTCAATTAAAAGTAAAATTCCTTCAAAATGAATAAAAAATCCTTACATATTAAGAATAATTCTTACATATTAAGAATTTTTTTTTTTTTAATGGAACAAGGGAATGGACCATTTAGTTTATGTGATTTGTATTGATAAATTAAAAATATGTTTAAATTTAAGTTTAAGATTTATACAAAATGTTTTATTAAGCTCTAGTTTTTTTAGTTTTTTTAACTTAATTTAAGTCTTAATTCATAATATGTAAGGATTATTAAATTCAATTTGACGGAGTTTTACTATTAATTGAAATGCGTAAATCTTGAAAAAATGTCTACTTTTTTTGTGTAGAGATATGCCATCATAACAAACAAACCTTTTGCTAAAATTATTGCAGTGATGATAATGACAGCAGTTTTGGGCACAGTGATCCTTTATTATACAGACATAAAAATAAAAAAATGTTCAAAAGTTTTGGGCGGAAAGATTTTTTTGTTTTTGAAAGGAGTCTCTTATTCTCACCACAGCTGCATTTATTTGATCAAAAATACAGGAAAAAAAAAAAACACAATATTGTGAAATATATTACAATTTAAAATAACTGTTTTCAGTTTTAATACTTTTTAAAATGTATTATGTTTACTGTGATGGAAAAGTAATTTTGTTCATTTTTTCTTAATTGTCAGAAATCAATTTCTTACTATTATCAATGTTGAAAAGAAATTTCCCAGAATTCTTTAATGAATAGAAAGTTCAGTAGAACAGCATTTATTTGAAATAGAAATCTTTTGTAACATACGTCAGAGTGTGATATTTGCAATTCAATCAAATGGTTTGCAGTGACGAGATTATGATGGTATGGGTACAGCAGCAAACCTCCGGCATTATCGTTGTGGGAAGTTGCCAAGATGCAAATGGCTTGTGAAATGTACTGTTTATGCAGCAGCAGAGCAGAGGTGAAGAGATTTCATTCACTGTGTGCAAAACTTGCCTTCAGCACTTACTAAAAAGCCCTGCTTTCATCACACTATTCACGATATAAATCGCCAACAAAGTATAGAACATAGCATATAAAACACTCATCTTCCTTGTACTTTCAGTGTAACATCTCTTCTGAGAAAAAGTGGAACGAGCCCTATAAACCCGGTGGGTTCCCTGCATTGACATGAAACACCTCCATTGTTAAAAAAGAACAGCTCAACTTTAAGAATCAAACCGGCACGTGACTACATCCTGCCATGTTATTCTGGCAGGATGTTAGTTATTCTGTTTTTTAAATCTAATTTTTGTTATTAAAAATAAGAAAAAGGAAGCAACTTTCAAACAGTAGGACAAATAGTAATTTTTTTATTTTACTTTACCAGACTTTTTACATGGAAAGCAAGAAAAAAAAAAATCATACAATAGAATATAAAATATAAATTTCAAACACTATTAAAGACAAGTAAACCGTCTGTAATAAAATAAGAACAAATAATCAAACTACAAGAAATAGCACAAATAAACACAATAGAACAAAGTGCTTTTCAGGTTTTTCAGGTAGATCTAACAATAATTAGATACGGATTAAGTAGATAATAGGGGTGTGACGAGACACTTATCTCACGAGATGAGACACGAGATTGGGTTCACGAGAACGAGACAACATTTTTACCCCATATTTTTAAGAAATCCTCAATGATGAAATACATAGAAAAATTGTTTGCAGGTGCATTTGAAATGTTTTAACTTGTAATGAATGTCATTTCAATTCTGCTTTCTGAGTATGAATTATCATATGCAGTAAGAGACAACAAGCACTGTAAAGGTTTTGCCAAAAACTCAACTTCTCTCCTGTATCTCTTCAGACCTTAGATGAGCTTCTTTTGACCTCCTAACTGAACTCCTTCCCACAAATTGAACACAGATATTAAGTGCAAACAAACATAAAGTACTCAATATTCAAAGTGCAAATAGAGACCACATTTTTCTTCAAGCATGATAAGAGCTAAGAGATAGTTACAACGAGATAGCTTTCATATTTGGAGATATTCGCGTGCCTCAGGGAGCCGCTTTCAAACGGCGGTAACGTATTGATATCGCGTTTGAATGAGCGCTCCCATTTACTTTTACTTTCAACAACTCTGTGAATAGATGCTGAACTACTGGTGCTGAACGCGCATTTAAAAAAAAGATAAGACAACTGTCTGACACTCTGTTGCGCAACGAGTCCCCCGCCACAGCACTATGTAGGACTCGAACAGCTTGTGTTGGTTGAGATGATGGAACTGAAGTGACCGTTATCCACCTGAATTAAATTGTTTTTATTTCTATAAAAAGCAAAACTACAGTAGAGGCGTAATGCAAACATAGCATTTGCATATTCTATCCTAACTTCACCCTCACGCTCCTTCATGACCAGGTCATGACAATATGACGCGAGACAGCTTTTCACAGTTTAGTCTCGCGAGAGATCTAGAGATCTCGTCACACCCAAGTAGATAATGTACAGAAATGTAGTCTTCACTGTTTTTATAAATTAAATATAGATGAATCCTAATTAAAGTTATGAAAGTTTTTCAGTCAAGAGCAGCGAGTCTTTTGTTGTTTGATTAACATTAAAAACACAGACAGCAGCAGGTATATTAGGCTGCTGTCACTTTAAGACTAATGCACAGATCCAATATACTGATACTGTTACAAGTGTGTTTTCTTTCTCAACTGTTTACGTTCACTTAACAGGGCTTAACTTTTAATTTTCTGTCGGTCTTAGTACACAATGTAACTATACACATCACAACATGTAAATAGGAAAATGTTGGCGTTATTTTGTCACTTATTGAGCAGTAGGCTAGCTGGAGCCGTTTACCTCCAGTCTTTGTGCTAAGCTAGGCTAGCGGTGGGTGCGTCAGACAGAGTTATGGCACGCACGGACATGAGAATGGTATGGACTTGTCTAACTCTGGGGGATACGGTGAATAAGCTAAAGTCCCAAAAAGTCAGCGTGTTCCTTTAAGGTGTGGTCAAACCATTGTCTATTGTCAAGAGATCAAACCATGCAGCTTTCTATTGGTCAGCACCGCGAATTTGACTGCGAGCTGAACTTTTTTTTTTTTTTTTTTTGCCCTCATGCGAATTGCACATTTTTCTATTGGAATGACTGGATTTTGTCTGCAAAATTTCACCATGCAACAGTAAATGTGACCGCACAATGCCCTTTCAATGGAAGTCTACTGCGCAACAAATTCCACTGTGAGTGCATTTCTGTTAATGCTTTTTTAATTCATTTTTACAGACTGAGGTACAAATAAAAAATATTTTCTGCAATAATTAACAGCATGTTACATACTGAGCAAAACATAACTGTCAATAAATTCCTTAAATCCTTCAAATGTTAAAATTGCCACAGAACAGAAGTTGCAACTTTCTTTTCTTACTAGTTATGATGTATAACCGAGTTAGGGGTGGGTGATTTCGATACATTTTATTACTTGTAATTTTATTTCACGATAACTATATTCATCACGATTTTTGCTTTAAATAAGGTTATGATATCAAAATTTCTGATACCATTTAAATTGTATAATTTTTATCACCATTTCCAATATTATAAAAAAACTAATACTAGCCTAAAAAAAACTCATGCTTACTGAAGACAAGTAAAGAAAGAGCAAAGAAAACAAACTACAATAGAACAAAGACACACATGAAATAGACCTACCTGAAAAACTTCAAGCAAATACTATATAAATTGTATAAGTAATCAAATGTATATAAAAACAATGCATAGTATTTACTGTGTAAATGAAATATACATTTATTCTTATTACATTTACAAAAATGATTCAGTCGAGCAGTGAGACTTTCTCTTTTTGTTGTTTGATTATACTTGTGCGTTTTCTTTCTCAACTGTTTAAGTTCACTTAAGACATAAATTACAGTGTTTACTTGCAAATACATGGCCACTTTGACATGCATTAACCATTCAAGCCCAATTAGGTGGCAAAAAGCACTCAGTTCTGTTCTCATGCGCTCTATGAGCAGTGGCTTCATGTCGTGCGTCTCTCTGACAGCGCACGCATACCGAAGTGAGTTGTCTTTCACTGCTTATTGCACTTCAGTGGTTTAAAATCATCTGTTTTTAAACCTCTTAAAAACACATGCAAACGATAAGCTTTCGTGATTGTGTAGCTCATCAACGCCACGCGAGCATAACCGCGATAGAGGCGATTAATCATGTCTACCGGTATATCGCCCACCCCTAATCCGAGTGAAACGGGGAATTGATTGGAAGGTTGGACCGTTGTGGTTTGCTAATGGTTGATCTCATGTGAGTGACAGGTTGTTCCATCCTCGCACCAGTAAACACAACATCGTAGAAAAGAAGAGATGTCGCAACAAGGGCAGTGTTGGGGAAAGTTACTTGTAAAAGTAATGGGTTACATTATTGCGTTACTCCCTAAAAAGTAACTAATTGAAATGCATTACATTATTTTTGCATTCATTTTTCACGTGGGCTTGTTTGAAAACACACACACACACACACACACACACACACACACACACACACACACACACACACACACACACACACACACACACACACTCTATTCTCTATTCAATCTATTAAATGAATAGGCTAAGCCTCAGGCTGAAGGAAATGCAAATTTACGCCTGTACAGTAGGACTGTAGAAGAATAGGACGCAGGTGAAGAAGGTTCAATACTCTTACTTCAGCAAAAATAATAAAAAAGAAACACAAATGTGAGGTTTAACTAAAGTCTTTTTTGATTAGTATGGTTGAATTAGATCTTTGAAGGTCAGCAGCAAAGACATTGGTTATAGGGGTGGGAATCTCTAGGCACCTCACGATTCGATTAGATTACGATTCAGAGGGCTGCGATGCGATTATGAAACGATTATTGATGCATCTTTTTTCTATACAGATTTTCTTTTTTCTCATTTGGTACTTTTAAAAGCAAAGCATTTGTAATGAGCCATAATGAATTTACTTCCAATATATTTTATTAATAAAACAATTAAAAGTGATTTTACAAGTCAATAGGAAGGTTACATTTGCCAGAAAATGTCCCAACATTGCAAAGAACCAACAGGAAGTGTCTGTAGCAGCATACTTAATTAATACATGCATATAGTAAATTAATACAGACTTCAGCATATTCTAAATCACTAACATAAAGTAATAACCAACACCCTCCAGTTATGTGCAATGAGCAATATAATCCTTCATCTATATTCATATACATCTGAATACTAAATTAACATTTGCAGAGAATACGGACGGAAATCCTTGACCAAATTTGCGCTAGAGTTTGTGGTCCTCTGGTTGGCAGCAACTAGCGGTACAACCGAGCGTTGGAAACGATTCGTAATACCATATTGTAATATGGTTTCTCATGTTTGTAAAATATTTTAGTTTAGTTTGACACAACTTGCATAGTGTGGCTCTTGTCCAGGTCATTTTCCCCTTAAACTTAAACGCTAGCTTTTAATGCCGAGGGTGCCGGTCGGATTTCTCGCCCGGCCATCACGCGTCTCTGTCATGTGCACGCCACAGACGGTCCGGGCGCTGCACTTCCCGTTGCACCTTTTGCGTTCCGTAAACATTACATTATCAACATTTAGAAAATCTATTTTTTGACATTTGTGAATCGATTCAGAATCATCCACGTCCGATCTCGCGATGCACCTAAGAATCAAATTTTTCCACCACCCCTAATTGGTTAATAAAGTGAGATTAAATGCATAAAGTATATTTGTGTTATTTAACATATTTAATTAGTGCTGAGTTTGCGTTTCACTGTTTTTATTAAATTTGAGCAATACTGAATCTGTTCTTGTGCAAATGAAATGAGTAAATGCATACTCACATATAGTCTCGAACTATAATATCCATCATGTACACACACACACACACACACACACACACAGTGAACACAACACCTCTGCACTTACTCGTGGTTTCTCTCAACATGGGGACAGGAGAGCTGTCAGTCAATACATGGGAAAACAAAGCAACTTGCGTTTCTTATTTGAAAAAGTAACTTGGATATTTTGTTGTAAATGTAAAAGTAATGCGTTACTTTACTAGTTACTTGAAAAAAGTAATCTGATTACATAACTCACGTTACTTGTAATGCATTACCCCAACACTGTTCATGTTCAAGAGTGAGGGGAAGTTATTTTGATTAAAGATTACGGGGCACATTAATAAAACTTTTTTTTTTAAAGAATGATGTGTGCAAAGATAAATCATTTATAAAAAAATACTGCAATATCATTCCATAAAAAGAATAGTCAATTTTGATAAGATGCAAGCAAGTTTCCCAAAAATAAAATAAAAATCATGTAGTGCAACATATATAGAGGCCTGCCTACTTAGATAAGTTAAAGCTAGTGCTAAATGTAATCTTAAAAAGGAGGAAACAACATGTTAAGCAATCATACAGCAGTGACTAAACTGAAACCATCTATGAAATAAGACAGCTTTCAACATTTTAAAATGCCCTAATGTTAACAACTGTCATTTGTAATGCATCACCTGGTATATTTAGCATTTGTAATCAATCTAAACCTGCAAAAATTAAACCCAAAAATGTATTTTCTCATGTCTGTGTTCCAACGTTCATGTGCTGCACACTTGGGCTACTACATTTGTTTGTTGTAGTGTTGCAATAACCGTTCAAGTATATACTAGCCTTGCGAAAATGAACAGTGGGAGACAGACGCCTCTAAAAGATCGTAGTGACTACAGTTAAGTAAAATAGTAATAAAATAATACATACAATCACCTTCAAAGAGTGTAAGAAACATATGTTAAAGGGTTAGTTCACTCAAAAATGAAAATTCTGTCATTAATTGCTCACCCTCATGTCGTTCCAAACCCGTAAGACCTTCGTTCATCTTCAGAACACAAATAAAGATATTTTTGAAGATACAGAGCTCTCTGACCCGTCCACTGACAGCAGCACAACGGCCACTTTCAAGGCCCAGAAAGGTAGTAAAGACAAATAGTCCATGTGACTCCAGCAGTTCAACCTTAATGTTATGAAGCGACGAGAATACTTTTTGTGTGCAAAAAACTAACACAGGTTATTCAACAATTTCTTCTCGTCTGTGCCAGTCTCCTACACAGTTTACGTTGTAAATACAGTGCAGATGCTGTTCACGGGAGCACCACGACGAAAAATGTGTATGTTATTTTTGTTTGTTTTTTGCCCACAACATTAAGGTTGAACCACTGCGGTCGCATGGACTATTTTAACAATGTCTTTACTAGCTTTCTGGGCCTTGAAAGTGGCCGTTGTGCTGCTGTCAGTGGACGGGTCAGAGAGCTCTCGGATTTCATCAGAAATATCTTAATTTGTGTTCTGAAGATGAACGAAGGTCTTACGGGTTTGGAACGACGTGAGGGTGAGTAATTACAGAATTTTCATTTTTGGATAATCCTTTAACATATGCATCTTACACTCTTTGAAGGTGATTGTATGTATTATTTTATTACTATTTTACTTAATTAACTTGTCACTACGATCTTTTAGAGGCGTCTGTCTCCCACTGTTCATTTTCGCAAGGCTAGTATATACTTGAACGGTTATTGCAACACTACAACAAACAAACGTAGAACGAAGTGTGCAGCACATGAACGTTGGAACACAGACACGAGAAAATACAGCAGGATTCCCTCATGTTTGAGAAATACACCTGCAGATTATTATATTTATTTATGTTTTATAAACTGAAAGTGCCCACTAGACAGCATGTTTGACTATCAAGTAACAAGCCTAGCCATCTAACGTTAGGTAAGTAGAGCACTATTCTGAAAAAAACACTTTCAAAAATCAGAGGGTCGGTTCATTCGGGCGCTTATCTCGAGCACACAGACACCATTGACTGTTGTCAATAACACTACAGACAACACAGTGTTCATCGCTTCTCCTTTATACTGAAACTGTCCTAAAATCCAAATAGGGTTTTGACAGAAACGTATGTTTTTTTTTTTGATTGACAGGTCCATCTTTTTTTTTTTTTTTTGCTCAAGGTTAGGAACACAACAAAGCAGGCGGCGAGCAACACACCATGATCAATGTGTAATTGTCAGGTTTGATCCGGTGATTCGTAAATAATAAAGCATGCATTCTTTGCATTGCTCTTGTCTTTTTTGGCCTAACTTCCTTTGGGGGAATCCCCCATAGTTTTGAGCCAGATAGCGCGTCGTTTGAGGATCACAGCTGTCAAAAGTGACAATGATCAGACGGGCTGTCATGTCTTACCTTCTCTCGCCTTCAACAGAACAGTGTTGGCCACGATATTCTCGAGCTCCATGTTTCCTGGGTTGCAGGCAGGCACCGCAGGCCCAACCTCGTCGCCGGGTTGGCAGTGTATGTGTGTGTGTATGTATATGTGTGTATATGTGTGTGTGTATATGTGTGTGTCCTCCCCCGCTCCCCCCCACGGCGGAATATTATTAACCCTGAATGACTCTCCGCTCTGCCGTTTCGCTCCTCTGATTCCCCGCCCAGAAGCTTCGGATTTACGTAGGTCGTAGAGCCTACTATGGCAAAGCCTGAGCTCATGAATATTAATGAGACATGCTGACGTTGCTTGGTAACCAACCTCGAGCGTCCTGCTTGAACGGTCCCGTGGAAAACAGAAGAAACATTATTGAAAGAACATGACTTTCCCGCTGTATATAAACGATGTAGCATATAAAATGGAGAACTGACATACACATTCTTAATCAGATGTATTAGTATAATACCAAAATGATAGATTAAGGGATTAAGGGACTAGTCATACTTAACTCTTGAATGTTAATTCTGATCTTATTGTGTGTGTGTGTGTGTGTGTGTGTGTGTGTGTGTGTGTGTGTGTGTGTGTGTGTGTGTGTCGCATTCAAAATAAAATAATATATGTGTGTATATACTACACAATTATTCATGTATATATTTAAGAAATGCGCATGTATATACTGTATATATGTATATAATTTATATTATATATAAATATAAAAATGTCTTATACATATGTTATGTAAACACAAACTTTATTTAGAATGCTATAAATCAATTTGAAAGGACTATATATATATATATATATATATATATATATATATATATATATATATATATATATATATATATATATATATATATATCATTCTGATCTTATTTTTAAGAATTCAAATATGGCATAGCCCTTCAATCTGACATTTATAATGTATTATTATAGTATCTGATAGAGAATATGTATGTAAGTTATTTGTATACGTTTTATATGGTAAATTATTTATATACATGGGCAAAATTATGTTTCATTCCTGTATGTTTTTTCTTTTCCTTTTGTTATATAGGAGTAAAAATAAATAGGTATAAATGGGAGTATTTGTTTTAATGCTTATTGTTGCTGTCCTGAAAATGTCTGGACATTTGCTATATGTAATAAAACGTTTATAAAAACATCACGTGATCTGCTTAATACTGACCAAATCTTCGCCATAGTAGATTTCGTTTCGTTCTTTCTCAGTCAAACTTCTGCCTGTTTGTACTTGTCTTTTGTAATATACTGTTTCCTTAACCCCATATATAACTGCTTATTATATGATGTATGATTATTCTAACCGTATATTGCTGAATATAAGCAGATCGCTGCTATGAATCAATATCTGTCTTGTCTTTCCTTTGATGATAAACATTAACAGATGCACATTTTTTCAGCCACATCAGACTATGTGCAGCTTGTATTTACATGAACTGCAGAAGCTTAGTTTATATCTCCATCTAGAGGCAAAACTGCCCTTACGAAAATTAACCATGGGCTTACAATATAACCAAAAATAAAACATGGTTATTATAGTTAAACCACGGTAATCACAAATTAACCATGGTTTTGCTACTCTAACCATAGTTTAACCATGGTATTTGTGACAAAATACAAAAAAAGTGGTTACTACAATTTTACTATAATAAAACCATGGTTAATTTCGAAAGGTGTTATACCTAATTAATAAAAGCCAATCATCCTAATATAATGATAATACTAATAAAACGTATAGTAGACTATTACTGGCGCTGTGAAGTGTATGTTTTTAGATTATAAGTGACTCTGAATACAAAACGTGATATCACGAGCCGCTGCGTCCTCCTCGCGTCTCCCCTTATAACAGTAGCATGAATGTAACCTAAAATCTAACCTATTTTTAACGTGTTATGCATACACACTCTTCTATATTCGCACTGAATTTATTTCACGATAACTACTAGGCAAAGGTCGTCTCTGCATTTTTGTTAGGAGCTGTCTTTGACGGCAGGAGGCGATATCGAAACATGCCGATGTGTTTTGCCTTTGGAGAAGAAGTCGCTACTTCCGCGTTCCTCAAACACGCGTGTTACAGAGTAAAGACACTGGTGTATTCGCTCTGGTATACTACACAGAAATGGGCAAACTCACGAAACGCAATCGTAACACGTTTAATTACAATAACAACAAGAAGAAACTGAAGAAGAAGTTAAGAAGAAAGGAGAAACCGCACATTGAATGGTGAGTTCAAGTACGTGCTAAATGCTTTTAACTGTAGTGTGTTGTTCTATACTACATCTCGTTATATTTTAATTGCGCTATATTTTAGATTCATCGTTACAAATTTGTAATTACAAATATATTTAAATGCATAACACAAATTTAAATAGAAACGACATTAAAGCATATTGTAGTTTATCATTAGCTAATGCTTGTCAGTGCATTTAGCAGCACAATTTAGCCATATTTCAATATAAGTAATTATGAAATTACATAATATGTACTTAAGTGCGTCAAAAAAAGCATTTAATATAAATTTAATCTACAATACATGTTGATTTAATTACAACCCACATGAAAAAAATACTATATTATAGTAAATTTACTCTAGTAAATACTATGGTTTTTTTTTTAACCATGCACTTTATATTAGGTGGCCTTAACTACTACGTACTTACATCAAAAAATAGGTACAATGTACTTATAGTGTTCATATTGTATTGCTGTACACTTTTGCTGATATTGAGGATACGGGTAAAGTTAGGCACAGGTGTGGTGGGATGAGTAAGTTTAAGGGCAGGGTTAGGTGTAAGGGAATTATATGGTGTAATTATAAATGTAACTACAGAAAATTAATTACAGATGTAATTACATGCAGGTTTTTTTTTTTGTAAAGTACAATGTAAAAATATGTAAGTGCATTGTATCAAATGATTAATATAAATTTTGGTACATTAAGGCCACCTAATATAAAGTGGGTCCCAGAAAATTGTAGTATACTTCAGTATTTACTATAGTTTAACAATTGACTATAGTTACAGTTACTACTAACTACAATTTACTGTAGTATCTTTACTATAGTCTGGTTCAAAACACTAGTATTTACTAGAGTAGTTTTACTATAGTATTTTTTTCATGTGGGAATCAACATTGGATTAAGTGTTCAAAAACATTGCGTTCACTTTGCTGGATTATTTTTAAAAGTATATTAACCCTTATGCATCAATTTCAAAAAGTTACTCTGAGGTCCTCAGAGGACAAATTTCAATGTCTAAAAATGGTCATATACATTTTAAACTGGAGCAAAGATTTAAGATTGGTCTCATTTTAAAGATGACCATTGGCAGATTATTGTTGTAGTAAAAAATTGAAACAAACAAAAAGTTATAGAGGGGTTTGTTTTATATAGTTTTATATAAAATATATATTTAATAAAACATGTTAAACTCAAAAACTGCTATTAAGATTTTGTTTTGGGTTCATTACCAAATTTTTCCCATTAGATGCCAGCAAAGCTGGGATTTGTGATATGCAGTACAGTAGAATTTTTCTCTCTCAAAATTTACACACACACACACGTACAGTTTTGTTTAGTACATGCATGCAAACCACACTCTGACGTCCACACAACCCACACAATCATAGCTGCATAATTTGTCCAATTGACTCTATAATATGCAGAAGCAGAAAACAGGAAAAAAGCAAGTGTTTGCTTTATAGATCAAACCTGAGAAAATGGCGCCATCTTGTAAATAAACAGTACAAATTTTAATTTTAAATCCTTGCCAACAGAATGAAAGCCTGTTAACAAAGACTGCATCATTGTATAGTTAAATGGCCCTGGGATTAATAATTGCATTTTTCAATGGGGACATTTTGGTCCTTAAGGTTCTGAGAATAGCTATTTTGTGTACCTAGTGTACAATTGTTTTCTTTAAAGGAAATGAGGGTGAAATTGTAAAATTCCAATAAAAATACACACTTTAAAAAAAAAAAAATCATGCAGTTGGCAATAACAGGCAAAATTATCAACAAAAAAAAAACTAATCTGAAAAAGACAAAAATGTCCTTAAGGATGCACAAGGGTTGAATAGTCAAGTGTATTTTCTAGGGCTGTCAGTCGATTCAAATATTTAATCGTGATTAATCACATGATTGTCATGAGTTAACTTGCAATTAATCGCACATTTTTATCAGTTCTAAATGTACCATAAACTAATACTTTTCGAGTTTTTAATACTCTAATCAACATGGGTATGGACAAATATGCAGGATTTATTATTAGTGAAACCATACTCAAAAGAGCATGAAGACGTATCAAAGGTCGGATCTTTTTTAAAGATCTAAATGTCTCTTAAGCCTAAACTTAAAAATCAGAATAAGCTGTACTTTCTCTTATTTTAAAAATAGAAATAGGCGTTTTTACACTGGCGGTTTAGTTCAGAACGGTAAAAATTGTTCATCTGAAAGCTGTCATGCAGGCCTTTTATATCCATAGCCAGATATATGGATAGCCTTTTCTTTCCCTATTTCTGTTTGCTGCTGCATCCTTTACGTCTGTGGCCACTCTCGATTTCTCCAACTACGGGCTAGGCCCCGGATCAAACAGAAAATGTGCGCGGCGTTAATAAAATTATTGCCGTCAAATGAATTTGCATTTAATGGGTTATTAATGCGTTAATTTTGACAGCCCTAGTATTTTCACACGGGTGCTGTCGTTTGAAACATATGTTGTTGACTTGTTATGCATTATGAAGTTTGTCATGAAACGGGTTATCTAACAAGTCCCCAGATACGTAAAGCTTGGGATGACCACAAAACAGTGAAGCAAAATCTACGAGACATGGGGCTGTCACCTGGGACCAAGGGTATGCTTCCTGTTAAAGCTAAAAAGGCAAGTATCAAGCTTGAATCACCGTTACAGTGTATTTGTACAAATACTGCCTGATTGTGACAACCGAATGCTGTTCACTGATGTTTCAGGACACGAAAAGTGAATCGATGGAAGCAAGTGTGTTGAAACCCTATGTCATTGAAGGTATGTTTTGAAACCAGTGGTTATGAAATCTGTTATGATTGAAATGTGATAATATTTTCAAGCCCTGCCAATATGATTGGTGTCTCATTGCAGAAATGGAGGCAGAGGCCAGTCTCCGTGGGAAAGACAAAACCACGTGCTCCACTGACATGATTGAATATGTTCAACACATGGTGAAGGAACACAGTGAGGATTACAAGGTCAAAGAGAGCCGTATATATCTACGAGCCTTCTGCATGTACACAAATAAGACGTTTTACGTTTACGTTCACATAACTGATTAAGCTTTATTGATATTTTAGGCAATGGCAAGGGACGAGAAGAATTACTACCAGGACACGCCGAAGCAGATCAAACGGAAAGTGGAATTATACAAACGGTGTCATCCTGAGGAATATGCTGCGTTCATTGCGTCTCTGCAGTCTCAGAAGTCTACATGATGTTGCGGTGAAGAACTCTTAAACTGCTAGTCAGAATATCACCTTTGAGCTGAGGTCTTCAACCCTGCTCCTGTAGAAACACACACTGTCCTGCAAAGATTATATCCAACCTGCATGTGATTTTCAAGGAATCCCGAAGAGCTTGATTGGCTGGTTCAGGTGTGCTTGTTTAAAGTTGGAGCTAAACTCTGCAGGACAGTGGGTCCCCTGGAGCAGGGTTGAGGATCTCTGACATAGGGAGTCTTCAAGATGAGAGGATTTTCAGCCGTTCTTTTCTACTATGGCATCTTCGAGAGCATGTTTACTTTTTTAAAAAGTGTTTTATGAATCTAGTGAGCAACTTGCTGCAGATGTATATAAGATTTGCATTTGTCATTGTATGTTGTGAAGTGAAATGCAGACATAAATAATAGAAAATGACAATTTATTAGTTCTGACTTTTTAATGGATACCTTTAGTGTATTTTGGCAAATAAAATGAATACATGCACTATACATGCACTGCCGGTCAAAAGTTTGAGAGCGGTAACATTTTTAAATGCTTTTAAAGAAGTCTCTTATGCTCACCAAGGCTGCATTTATGTTATAAAAAAAAAATATATAGAGTCGGTGGACAGGCTTAACATAATGACGGCAGAGTTGCCGCGGTTCCGCGTGCTGCTTGAAAACAAGAAACTGGCGAACAGCGGTCTTTCGAATCGGCTTTGGCCGCAACTCTGGGAGACTTGTTGTTAAACCTCTCTTTGAGAAAAGAACAAAGATTTTAAATTTTAATATAACGGTTACCTCCTTTAATATATTGTAAAATGTCATTTATTCCTGTGATGGCAACGCTGAATTTTCAGTAACTATGTTTCTATCCATAGGCACGAATTTAACTTTTGTGCAAAATTGGAATGACGCATAAAACATTTGGGAATAAAGTAGTGTTTCCATGTGTTCAAGAGAACAAACTCCTCACATCCTGGGAAATTAGCTCAAAATATCTGTAATGAAAATGGAAATGGCAACAGTCGGAGAAAAGTCACTGTGGCTCTTGTTTTCCTACATCATAAATGATTTGCGCCTTAGACCGTGCAGACGAAATGCAAAAAACACTCGCTTGTTATCTAATTGTGTTCGGATGCCTGATATTTGTGAACACAGTCATATGAGACACTTCTGAGAGGTCATTATACCAAATCATTCTGATGACAGACAGTGGCTGTGTCCGAAATCACATACTGTCTTGAGTAGGTACTTACTTTGAAGTAATTACTTCATGACTGCTAAAAAAAAAAGAAGTATTTTCTATATAGTATGAGTGTGTGTAATCTGTAATCTGGACGTACTACATTCGCCATGTTATCATTATCATGTGACCTACCAGCGTCAGTTGTGTCGCTTCACTGCCATTCCTAGATCCTCTCCCCTGGCCTCATGGGATAGGAACGTGTCCATCATTCGAACACTTCAGAATCTCGCCAGAAGTAGTATGTCATTCCTGGGCTACTCTTTTATGAGTATTGTGAATTCGGACAGTTTTTTTTGCCACACTATATAATGAGATGAGATTGAGATTGAGATATGAGATTTCGGATGCAGCCTTTGGCTCAGGCATTTCAGAATAACAAAACAAACAAAAAAAGAGAGAGTTGCTGTGCAGTGAATCTGATCTGCTTTTTAGTCGTTATTCAGTCACATCCTCTTTTGAGGCAGTTATTTTTTTTATCATGTTATAGGATGAAAAAAAAAAGGACTCATGTGAGCAAATACCATTTTTGTGCGCATCTTGGCATTTCCATCCAGCGGTTTCCCAAAATTTGCATGGAGAAACAGCTAGTGTCACGTGATCTTTCAGACGTCATTCTAATATGCTGATTTGCTGCTCAAGTAACATTTCTGATTATCATCAATGAAAACAGTTGCTGCTTCATATTTTTGTGGAAACCATGATCTTTTTTTTTTTCCAGGATTATTTGATGAATAGAAAGCACAAAAGAACAGCATTTATTTGAAATATTAATATTTTGTGTTTTTAATCAATTTAATACGTCCTTGCTGAATAGATGTATTAATTTCTTAAAAAATAAATAAAATAATCTCACTGACCCCAAACTTTTGAACAGTAGTGTACTTTAACATTATATTTAGGGCCCGAGGACCCTCTTGGAATTGTTTAGTTTTTATTTTAATGTTGTTGTATCACGAACACTCTAAAGGCGCAGTCACATTAGCAAAATGTTGCTGATAAAAAAGGTTAATTGTCCACTGTCAGTAGTGTAGTCACCTTCAAACCAAGAAAGAAAGCAAAAAAGTAAAACTAATGTGAAATCTGTGTGGGCAAATGTTTAGTCCTTTGGCGAAATTTCCCAATCACGCATTCGTTTTGAAATTGCTGGATTTCGCCTGCAAAGATTCACTGAGCAATTGCAAATGTAACCGCAAAATTTATTACACCAACATCAGGATAAATAGTTAATAAATAATAATAAAATAAATATACACTATATATACACTCACCTAAAGGATTATTAGGAACACCATACTAATACTGTGTTTGACCCCCTTTCACCTTCAGAACTGCCTTAATTCTACGTGGCATTGATTCAACAAGGTGCTGAAAGCATTCTTTAGAAATGTTGGCCCATATTGATAGGATAGCATCTTGCAGTTGATGGAGATTTGTGGGATGCACATCCAGGGCACGAAGCTCCCGTTCCACCACATCCCAAAGATGCTCTATTGGGTTGAGATCTGGTGACTGTGGGGGCCATTTTAGTACAGTGAACTCATTGTCATGTTCAAGAAACCAGTTTGAAATGATTCGAGCTTTGTGACATGGTGCATTATCCTGCTGGAAGTAGCCATCAGAGAATGGGTACATGGTGGTCATAAAGGGATGGACATGGTCAGAAACAATGCTCAGGTAGGCCATGGCATTTAAACGATGCCCAATTGGCACTAAGGGGCCTAAAGTGTGCAAAGAAAACATCCCCCACACCATTACACCACCACCACCAGCCTGCACAGTGGTAACAAGGCATGATGGATCCATGTTCTCAATCGAGACTCATCAGACAAGGCAAAATTTTTCCAGTCTTCAACTGTCCAATTTTGGTGAGCTTGTGCAAATTGTAGCCTCTTTTTCCTATTTGTAGTGGAGATGAGTGGTACCCGGTGGGGTCTTCTGCTGTTGTAGCCCGTCCGCCTCAAGGTTGTGCGTGTTGTGGCTTCACAAATGCTTTGCTGCATACCTCGGTTGTAACGAGTGAGTGAAACTGCATTAAATGTCTGTTTTGTTGGCAATCAACATGTAAGTGCATATAATGTAAACATCACGAACGTATAGTGAATTGAAAGTTATCCAGGGATAATGCCATGATGTATTGTGCATGTGTGTGTGTGTGCGCACACTCTCTCTTTAGCTCTGCCCATTGCACGCCTGCACAAGTTTGGCTGTTTTCGGTACAGTGTATCTGTCTTTTATAAATATGATAAAACTAAAGACTCTTTGGAGATATGAAGGATGCAATTACTACACTATAGGTACTCAAGATTAACATGAGACTGGCACAAACTGTGTGTGTTACCCCTCCTTTAAATACTGAGTAATATTAAGTACATGTACTAATACAGGGTTAGGGTTTGGTTGAGGATTAGTTGCATGTAATTATGCATAATTTGCTTTGATTACTATAGTAAGTACATGTACACTGTAAAAGTGTTACCAAATATAGTTTTTAAAGGTGTTTTTATCCTGATATGCCAATTATTTTCTGCAGTATTGCCAAAAGTGACGACAGAGTTGAACTTCTATTGAACACTCCTTTAATACAGAATAATCACAGAGGTTTGTACATGTTTGCAGTGCTGTAGCTCCTGTAGACACTGCTGTTGTGTCATCACTTTATCTTAAAGATGTCACATGCTGCATACTGAATGAGCATGAGTTGTTGTGAATGAGTTAAAATAAAAAGTCTTGACAGCAACTGTTATAAAAGTTACATCAAACTACTGGCCACACAGTTGTTTTCCAGGATTTTCAGATGTATAAGCGTTCTGCTTATTACAAATCAGTGTTGCGAAACCCTCACAAGACTAAAAATACACCGCATTTGCATTGCAAAACTGATGTTTATTATGGCTTTTCATTTGTCCATGTAGCTCCAGGGTAGGAGTATCTGTAGCCAATGTAATTTGCAATTAATATGGGATAAATAGTTCTTCCTTCATACCACTAGCTCTTGTTGATGCTAATTTAACCCACTTGCATAACCAGACTGTATTGATTTCACAGTGAAGAGGCCTTATTTTCAAACAGCTGCGCAACTTCAAAACAACAACTCTATTCCAAGCCTAAATCACCATTATGAAATGAGAATTATCTGAGGTATCCACTATCAACTGCACAATCTGGCATGCTGGAGGCAAAATAAAGCGTTTAAGGATTAGTTGGGTTAATCACTCACGGAATGTCCCTATTTCAGATATTATGAGGAAAATAAATATTGAATGTTTTTGCACTGTGACATTATTTTCATGATAGTTACGGACATGCCCTTAATTCTCATATCAGTAATATACAATAAAAAACAATCTTGTACTGATATAGGCATATTTTTAAAATTAATATGTATTATATATGCTATATGTATCTGTATGTATGTATATATATATATATATATATATATATATATATATATATATATATATATATATATATTTATATATATATATATATATATATATATATATTTATACAGGTGCTAGTCATATAATTAGAATATCATCAAAAAGTTGATTTCACTAATTCCATTCAAAAAGTGAAACTTGTATATTATATTCATTCATTACACACAGACTGATATATTTCAAATGTTTATTTTTAATTTTGATTATTATAACTGACAACTAAGGAAAATCCCAAATTCAGTATCTCAGAAAATTAGAATATTACTTAAGACCAATCCAAAGAAAGGATTTTTAGAAATCTTGGCCAACTGAAAAGTATGAACATGAAAAGTATGAGCATGTACAGCACTCAATGCTTAGCTGTGGCTCCTTTTGCCTGAATTACTGCAGCAATGCGGCGTGGCATGGAGTCGATCGGTCTGTGGCACTGCTCAGGTGTTATGAGAGCCCAGGTTGCTCTGACAGTGGCCTTCAGCTCTTCTGCATTGTTGGGTCTGGCATATCGCATCTTCCTCTTCACAATACCCCATAGATTTTCTATGGGGTTAAGGTCAGGCGAGTTTGCTGGCCGATTAAGAACAGGGATACCATGGTCCTTAAACCAGGTACTGGTTGCTTTGGCACTGTGTGCAGGTGCCAAGTCCTGTTGGAAAATGAAATCTGCAGCTCCATAAAGTTGGTCAGCAGCAGGAAGCATGAAGTGCTCTAAAACTTCCTGGTATACGGCTGCGATGACCTTGGACCTCAGAAAACACACTGGACCAACACCAGCAGATGAAATGGCACCCCAAACCACCAGGCATTGTGTGCCTCTGCTCTCTTCCGCCAGACTCTGGGACCCTGATTTCCAAAGGAAATGCAAAATTTACTTTCATCAGAAAACATAACTTTGGAGCACTCAGCAACAGTCCAGTCCTTTTTGTCTTTAGCCCAGACGAGACACTTCTGGCGCTGTCTGTTGTTCAAGAGTGGCTTGACACAAGGAATGCGACAGCTGAAACCCATGTCTTGCATACGTCTGTGCGTAGTGGTTCTTGAAGCTGCAGTCCACTCTTTGTGAATCTCCCCCACATTTTTGAATGGGTTTTGTTTCAGTCCTCTCCAGGGTGCAGTTATCCCTATTGCTTGTACACTTTTTTTCTACCACATCTTTTCCTTCCCTTGGCCTCTCTATTAATGTGCTTGGACACAGAGCTCTGTAAACAGCCAGCCTCTTTTGCAATGACCTTTTGTGTCTTGCCCTCCTTGTGCAAGGTGTCAATGGTCGTCTTTTGGACAACTGTCAGGTCAGCAGTCTTCCCCATGATTGTGTATCCTACAGAACTAGACTGAGAGACCATTTAAAGGCCTCTGCAGGTGTTTTGAGTTCATTAGCTGATTAGAGTGTGGCACAAGGTGTCTTCAATATTCAACCTTTTCACAATAAACAGTATTCTAATTTTCTGAGATACTGAATTTGGGATTTTCCTTAGTTGTCAGTTATAATCATCAAAATTAAAAGAAATAAACATTTGAAATATCAGTCTGTGTGTAATGAATGAATATAATATACAAGTTTAACTTTTTGATGATATTCTAATTATATGACCAGCACCTGTATATACACACACATACACAAACATACATACATACATGCATACATGCGCGCACACACACAGTCGAACCAAAATGTATTAAGACACCTTCAACATTTTCCACATTATCACAGTTTATTCGCTATAGTTTAGCTATAGCTATAAGAATTCAGAGTTAAACTGTGTCAGAATACATAATCTAGATAATGTCAGATAACTTTGATTGATAGAAAGGTATGTTATGGATTACAATCAACCAATCAGCTGTTCAATTTAAGTACACAATTAGATAATACCGATTTAGGTCGACCAATGACCAAGCAATGCTTAATTCTGTTCAGTCTGTGGTGTAAAAGGTCACATTAGCAATTCAAGAAAAAACACTTCAGCAAAACACGGTCAGGTCAAAGTGTCTGAATCATTTTGGTCACAAATTTTAATGGTAGTCCACTGTATGAAGAATTTTTGGGTATAATATGTCACAGTTTCCTTTATTTTGCTATCCTCACGTACAGAAATGAACTAATAGTGTCCCCTGCACCCACTAGTAAAACATCATATCTGGTGTCTGAATTGTTTTTGGTTTGACTGTACATGCATACAATGGTGCTTGAATGTTTGCAAACCCTTTAGAATTTTCTATATTTCTGCATAAATATGACCGAAAACATCATCAGATGTTCACAAAAGTCCTAGACGTAGACAAAGAGAACCCAATCAAACAAATGAGACAACAATATATACTTTGTCAATTATTTATTGGGAAAAATTATCCTGTATTACGTATTTGTAGTGGTATAACAGAAACTAAACATTTCCAGTAACTGCTGATCAGTCCTGCACAATGACTTGGAGGAATTTTAGCCCATTCCTCAGTACAGAACAGCTTCAACTTTGGGAGCTTTCAACTGCTTGCTTCAAGTCCTTCCACAACATCTCAGCTGGGTTAAGGTCTGGACTTTGACTTGGCCATTCCAAAACATTAACTTTGTTGTTCTTCAACCATTCATTGGTAGAACGACTTGTGTGCTCGGAGTCTGTCTTGCTGCATGACCTACTTTCTCTTGAACTTTAGTTCATGGATGGATGTCCTGACAGTTTCCTTTAGAATTCGCTGGTATAATTTAGGATTCGTTATTCCATCAATGATGGCAATTTGTCCTGGCCCAGATGCAGCAAAACAGGCCCAAACCATGATACTACTACTACCACCACATTTCACAGATGGAATAAGGAATGCTGAAATGCAGTGTTTTTCTTTCTCCAAACATTACACTTCTCATTTAAAAGTTGTATTTTTGTCTCATCCACAAAACATTTTTCCATTAGCAAACTGCAGATGGGCAGCAATGTTATTTTTGGAGAATGGTGGCTTTCTCCTTGCAACTGTGCCATGCACACCATGGTTGTTCAGTGTTCTCCTGATGGTGGACTCATGAACATTAACATCAGCCAACGCTGAGAGATTCACTTAGAAGTTACTCTGGGATCCTTTGTGACCTCGCAGACTATTCCACACTTGCTTTTGGAGTGATCTTTGTTGGTTGACCACTCCTGGGGAGGGTAGAAACTCTCGAATTTCCTCCATTCGTACACAACCTGTCTCACTGTGGAGTCCAAACTCTTGGATATGGTTTTATAGCCTTTTCCAGTCTGATGCGCAACAACAACTCTTTTTCTGAGGTCCTCCGAAATCTCTGTGCCATGATACACTTCCACAAACACATTATGAAGTTCAGACTTTGCTAGATCCCCGTTAAATAAAACAAGGCACACACTGACACCTGATCGTTATCCCATTGATTGAAAAAAACATCTAAGAACAGGTGGAGCTAGTGCTGGGCGGTATACCGGTTCATACCGAATAATGGTATTTATTTTTGTTATGATATGAATTTTGATTATACTGCAGTACCAGTATATGTCGCTTAAACAACGTTCGTAACACAGCGCGACACTGTTTGAGAGGGGTCCCTTTTCACTGTTGCACTGTTGTGAGAGCACAGCTGGCTGAATCCGAAATCGCATTCACTATTCCCTATGTTATCCACTTATATTGTTCACTTGAAGGAATGAGTGAAGTCGGACAGCCGCTCTGTGTACATCGACTGTACACTCGTTATTGCGGTGCAATGTGGGATTGAATGAGTGCACTCAATAACGTCCACTGTGGTTTTGGACACCACTACAAATGGCTGTCCCTTCAAGTAATGTCCTATTTAAGGTTATGGGGGAGATTTCGGATTCAGCCCTTGATTACAGTGGAGAATTCAAACGTCACGTGGCGCGCGCATGAGTGCGGTTTCTGCGCAAAGCGCCGTGATGAGATTGACAACGTTCTCCACATGGATCATATAGATCAGATTCAGACCGGAGCAAGCACGTTTAAGGTTTTTATGGACCTATTTCATATACTCTAATGCTCTAAACATGAAATAGCACATATTTCATCACGTCTTCTTCAAATGAAATGCCAAGAACACTGATACATCACGACCGCGATGACACCGTAGATTATTCTGCTACATGGACGACAACGATGTAAGTTAATAAATAGACTGACACAATAAATAAATAGACTGGGCAAAAAAGTAACTGCTTTATTCTTTCTGTGTTTAACTTACGCGTGTCATTTGTTCAGAGTAGTGCTCTTAAATGTATTGAAAATATCCTTAGACCTTTTAAATGTTCTTCCGCATTTTCCCTCGTTTTGGCAGTTTGTTGTTAACGTTATATAGGGTTAGATTTTCAAAATGTTTAATGTGCCCTCAACTCTCAATTCTCTCCGTGGTCATATTTTAATATTCAAGTGTCTGTAATGAGCATGTTGCAGGTCTTGTGTTTTATTGGTTGTTGTCTCCCCACAGCATCATTTTGTGGAGCTTTGCAAACCTGTATTAACTCTAGTGTGGAATTTTTCTACAATATTCACTCATCATGACAGTAAAATAGGGCTTTCTAGTCAATCTACTGCAGTATTTCCTCTCTCAATCAGTAGAAAATGTGGTTAACACCTGGTCATGCATAAGGGAAAAAAAATACCGTCATATACCGCAAAACCGATATAATTCAGAAAAAAATACCGTGATATACATTTTTGGTCATAGCGCCCAGCATTAGGTGAAGCCTAATTTCACCTTCAAAATGACTGCTAATCCTAGAGCTTCACAAACTTTAGCCACTCACAGATGTATACCTGTAATATTGGATACTTTTCCTGAATAAATAAATGGTCAAGTATAATATTTTGTGTCATTTGTTTGTTTGGGTCCGTTCAGGCTGATCTTTTTTTCTTTCTTTTTTTTTTCGTTTTGTGAAGAGTGACATTACAAGATAATAATAATAAAAAAAAAAAACCTTTTGTGTTTTATAAAGGGTTGTTTTGCCCTACATAAGACACAAAAACTTTGTTATCTAGTGTTATCTCTTTAGTGTCTAGAAATGAACAGTAAATATATTACGTGTCCTGACCTCGGAGAATGTTTTCTCTATCCACCCAATGTTCTCACCTTTTTTACCCCTCACACGTTTGCATCCCTGTACCTAGCACAGTAGTCTGGTACCTAAAGGGTGCAGAACATTGATTGGTTGACAGAGAATTGTCACTCACTTGCACGTGCTACAAGGGGAATGCCATTTTTTAATATACGGTTGAAACAATAAAAGCTTGTCTTCTTCTTGTGACAAACAGCCACATGCCGAGAAGCAAGAACAAGATCTGCTTCTTCATGCGGGAATGACGTTTATCGCTACTTTCTGGCATAGACCACACCTATCAAGTAAGGGTACTGTTGGCGGTGGAAAGCAAGCCGGATCAGGGTTTACCGTCCCGAATCGTACTGTTCTGTAGTCTATTTTTTTCTTTAGTCTACTTTTAGTGACAATCTGATGATGTTTTGGGTCATGTTTATGCAGAAATATAGAACATTCTAAAAGGTTCACTCCCATTTGGAATGGTCCTAAAAACAGGCCTAATTTTCATTAGTCACATTAGAGTCATGATAATTATGAAAATATACATTTTCCTTATGGAAAAAAAAGAGAAAGGATTCTGTCCAGATGTATACACTTTTTTTAAAGGGGCTATACGTAGAATGCGGAAACCCTTGTTATCAGCAATACTGGTGGCCTTTAAAGGGATAGTTCACCCACGAATGAAATGTCATCATTTACTCACCCTCATGTTGTTCCAAACCTTCTTTTTTTTCTGCTGAACACAAGATATTTTGAAGAATATGGGTATCCAAACAGTTGATGGACCCCATGACTTCCATAGTTTGGGGAAAAAAAATTCTATGGAAGTCAATGGTGCCCATCAGCTGTCCAATATTCTTCTTTTGTGTTCAGCAGAAGAAAGAAATTCATACAGGTGTGGAACAACTTGAGAGTGAGTAAATGACAGAATTTTAGTTTTTGAATTATTGTGCTTGCACTCGTGACAGTCTGTAGGCTTTCATAAACAACCTAGGAATTCAGGGATGGTTTTTTTTGTTGTTGTTGTTGGCCTTTTGCTTTTATTATTATAGGACAGTGCAGAGCAGACAGGACGTGAGGTGGGAGGGGGACGGGATCGGCAAAGGTCCACAAGCTGGGATTCGAACTTGGGACGCCTGAAGCGCAAGGCGCTATACAAATACGCTATATGTCGGCGCGCTGCCCACGAGACTATTGGCACAGATATGGTCTCGTATTTTAACGATTACTGTATTGATTGCTTTTTTTGGCAATAAAAAGCGATTAAAACATAATTCTAAACACACACACTTTTTTTTTTTTTCATAATTTAATATTATGTACATAATCCATACCCCAGGCTTCACAGACAAGGCTTAAACTAGTCCCAGACTAAAATGTATGTTTAAGCTGTTTTAACTGAAAGCAACTTGCACTGGCATATCTTAAAATACGTCAATATGAACAATATGAAATTGTTTCGTATGAAGATGCACACCAGTAATGTGTTTTTTAAGGCACGTTTATAAAAAAAGCTACTTAAATGTCCTAATTAAACTAAGGCCTAATCCTGGCCATTATTTTATCTGGAAAGAATGATTTTCATCTTTAAATGAGGAACATTTGTAATTGCCCTTAAAACAGGCTTAATTTTCAAGCTAAATACATCCTGTTGCAAGCAGGAGAACTTGTCAACTATACACAAGTTTGTTATTGGAAATATGACTCTACATGCAGAGATAAAACAATATGTAATACACTCTTTGTAATACTGAATGTATATTCATATTAATGAAAAGTAAGATACTGTACACTGTAACTAGCAGCAATAATGCCCTCATCAGCACAGTACTCATTTTGGAAAAATAGTGTTTGTTCAACTCCTTAACGTCACAACAGTGGCATTATCCTGAAGTAAACGTTTCTTACTCCTCGCACGATTCGAGGAATGCACCATTCATGGAATACTCCCTCATTACAAAAGATCCCGTTGCCAGTCCTCTGTGTCAGAACCAGTCACACCAATGTCAGAAGCAGGTCCTGGAACTTTTGGAGGCCACAGGTTCTGCTTAATCCGTCAGATCCCGACTGAGCAGCCAGCAGGAAGAGCTTCCTCTGATTCACCACTGAGCTCAGGGAAAGAGCCTCACGCAGCTCCTGGATGCTAACAGCATCGGGCTTATCCTGGATAAGGGTATAAAAAGCATTTTAGTCTAGATTCACAAGTGAAACAAAAACAAGGGACTCTATTAAAGAAAGGTATAGTTCACCCAAAAAAATTTGGAAAACTTTTTTTTTTTTCAAAATGTCTAAAGGACAACAGCGTCCAATGCTGCTTTGGACCTATTTATATGGGCAAAAACAATTTCTTCAAAATAGGGTGAACTATCCCTTTAACTGAACAAAAAACAGAAGTGGAAATCAATAACACTAAACAGGGTTAAAGTTCAACCATGAACTGAGGCTTTAGGTCACCTGCTTGTTTCCCAAGACCACCACTGGAAGATCAGCTTCTGCTTTCAGTAACCGATGGAGCTCATCTTTGGCCTGAGGGAACCGGCTTCTATCGGAGGAGTCCACCACGTACACCAAGATGTGCGTTTTCCTCAAGTAATCCACCCAGTACATTCGCAAGTCTTCGCCACCTCCAACTGATGAGACAAGGTGATCGAATTAAATGGAATATGTTACTACTGCCACAAATTGTTTAGAGCTTTATTTATCCCCTTGGGGCAATTAGTTTAGGCTCTCATGGTGCTTCACATATAACACTCAAAACACAAAATCCAGAAAAAAAGGGAAGAAAATAATAATCATAATAATAATCAGCCAAAATTGTTACATAAAGTGCCTCAGGCACAAAAGTAAATGTATAATACTTGTATATATTTGTATTTGTATTATAATATTTGTAGAACATCTAATTGTCCTTAAACGTCACCCCAGGGGCATCCACTCAAAATCCACAATGCAACGGGTGTGTGCCATCTCTATCATTTTGTGCGCCATTCTCAGCACTTGCTGTTCATAGTGAAATGTAAGGCTCCGTAAGGGAACTCCCATCATTTTTGAGCACATAGTAACAATACCTTGTAAACGATTTTTGTTCTTTGTAGACAGTGATGAAAACCAACAAATAAAAGAAAAGGACAAGATACTTTCAACGAATGAATTGTAAAATGACCGGAGGATTCCTCTCTGTACATTGAAAGAATTAAGCTTTCTTAGCACAAACAATCTCTGATGTGACTTTCTAATAATTGCATCAGAATTTTGGTCAAACTTCAACTTATGAAACATTGTTCCTAGGTACTTATATTCCTCTACTTGTGCATTATTAATGACCACAGGTTGAAGCACCAGTGTTCTTTTACTAAAATTAATAATCATCTCTTTCATTTTTTGATACATTCAGATCTAATTTTATACTACTACACCAAAACATAAAATCATACAACACCGACCCATATTCGTGATCAGAATGTGAAAGTAAAGAGAGAAGCACAGTATCATCTGCATATTTCACCAGATAACTATTATCTTGTGAACTCTGACAATCATTTTTGTATAGTACAACATAGGAGAGTACACAACCTTGTGGCGTACCTATAGAAATATTTACTATATCCGATAAGCCTAACCCTCTGTTGCATGTCTGTTAAAAAGTTCATGATCCATGAGACTATGATTCAAATTAAACTGACTAATTTTTTAATTTTGCCCTAAAATAACAGGCTGCAGAAGATGAAATGCAAACGAGAAGTCCACAAGCAAAACCCCCCACTCTTTTCCAGATGACGGAATACAGAAAACAGCTTTGCATCATCTACACCTCTTCCAGCGCGATATGCAAACTGCAACGGATCTAGGACTGATCCAGCAACCGTCATTATATACTTCTTGATCTCTTTTTCAAAAGCCTTTATGACCAAAGAGGTCAAGGCGATAGGACGGTAGTCATTCAAAGATTCTGGCTTAGCTTTTTTAGGTATTGGTAGCCTACAATAATTGAACTTCTCCACAAATCAGGTACCAGCCCTAGATCTACAAACAAACCGTGTGTGCGCTCTCGACTCACTGAATAAAGTTTTGTTTGGATGACGATTGTAATGAAGGTAAAGACGATTATAGTGACATGCAGTAGTCATTCATACATTATAGGCATGCGTGTGTCTGTTATTATTGATGCCCAAACAAACCGTGCGCTCTCGGCTTGCTGATCATCACATCACATTTCTGCATGAACGCAGTTCAATATATTCACGTAGTTGTCAAAATGAACGGACTGTGAGTGTTTTATAACGGATCCTCGCCAAAGAAGCTTGTTTTGGAGAAGTTTGTGAGGATCAGTGGTGTTTATGTATGCTACACAGGCATCAGCTCCAAACATACAAACCCGATTCCAAAAAAGTTGGGACTGTGTTGGGAAATTGTGAATAAAAACAGAATGCAATGATGTAGAAGTTTCATATTTCTATATTTTATTCAGAATACAACATAGATTACATATCAAATGTTTAAACTGAGAAGATTTATCATTTTAAGGGAAAAATTAGTTGATTTTAAATTTTATGGCATCAGTACATCTCAAAAAAGTTGGGACAAGGCCATGTTTCCCACTGTGTGGCATCCCCTCTTCTTTTTATAACAGTCTGCAAACGTCTGAGGACTGAGGAGACAAGTTGCTCAAGTTTAGGAATAGGAATGTTGTCCCATTCTTGTCTAATACAGGCTTCTAGTTGCTCAACTGTCTTAGGTCTTCTTTGTCGCATCTTCCTCTTTATGATGCGCCAAATGTTTTCTATGGGTGAAAGATCTGGACTGCAGGCTGGCCATTTCAGTACCCGGATCCTTCTTCTACGCAGCCATGATGTTGTAATTGATGCAGTGTGTGGTCTGGCATTGTTGGAAAATGCAAGGTCTTCCCTGAAAGAGACGACGTCTGGATGGGAGCATATGTTGTTCTAGAACTTGGATATACCTTTCAGCATTGATGGTGCCTTTCCAGATGTGTAAGCTGCCCATGCCACACACACTCATGCAACCCCATCCCATCAGAGATGCAGGCTTCTGAACTGAGCACTGAGAACAACTTGGGTTGTCCTTGTCCTCTTTAGTCCGGATGACATGGTGTCCCGGTTTTCCAAAAAGAACTTCAAATTTTGATTCGTCTGACCACAGAACAGTTTTCCACTTTGCCACAGTCCATTTTAAATGAGCCTTGGCCCAGAGAAAACGCCTGCGCTTCTGGATCATGTTTAGATATGGCTTCTTTTTTGACCTATAGCGTTTTAGTCAGCAACGGCGAACGGCACGGTGGATTGTGTTCACCGACAATGTTTTCTGGAAGTTACAGTACAGTACATTACAGTAGCATTCCTGTATGTGATGCAGTGCCGTCTAAGGGCCTGAAGATCACGGGCATCCAGTATGGTTTTCCGGCCTTGACCCTTACGCACAGAGATTGTTCCAGATTATCTGAATCTTGGGACGATATTATGCACTGTAGATGATGATAACTTCAAACTCTTTGCAACTTTTCTCTGAGAAACTCCTTTCTGATATTGCTCCAGTATTTTTGGCAGCAGGAATTGGTGATCCTCTGCCCATCTTGACTTCTGAGAGACACTGCCACTCTGAGAGGCTCTTTTTATACCCAATCATGTTGCTAATTGACCTAATAAGTTGCAAATTGGTCCTCCAGCTGTTCCTTATATGTACATTTAACTTTTCCGGCCTCTTATTGCTACCTGTCCCAACTTTTTTGGAATGTGTAGCTCTCATGAAATCCAAAATTTCAAAATGTCTCACTTTCAACATTTGATATGTTATCTATATTCTATTGTGAATAAAATATAAGTTTATGAGATTTGTAAATTATTGCATTCCTTTTTTATTCACAATTTGTACAGTGTCCCAAATTTTTTGGAATCGGGTTTGTAGACATGATTGCTAGTTCTGACAGAGGAACTGTTCACTGATGACATCGAATGACTTCAGATCGCTAAGTTTCCACATATTCAGAATTATTTTATTTTGTATTTAAGTGTTTATTAATTATGAATGAATCCGTATAGTAGTTATATGCGGTCCTTTTGCATCTCCCTGTGGTCTTGTTATGGCAGGTTGACTTGTGCTTATTTGTACTTATTGTACTGTATAACTGAGCAGAGTAAGTACTTTTAAGATGTAAAGAATGTCTGCAAAGTATGTTTGCAAAAAAGACATACAATACTGCTCCTTGCAGTATTGATCCGGAGAGGATGGGGGCCTTCGAGTAAAAAGGTTGGGAACCACTGATCTAGATTAGTCAGCGCGGTGAATGTTTATATAGTTGTCAACGAATGGGATGCTAAGGCTTTAATAAGATTTTCCCAATAAATAGGCAAAAATAAACCAACAAAGCACTTGAATGCAACAAGATCTCACGACTTCAGAAGTGGAAAGTAGGAAATTTCCGGTAGCATGTGTAGGCAGCATCATTTTAACTGTAGTTTGTTATTTTATATCATCTATAAAGTTAATATATTTTAAATGTACTAAATGTGAAGTATATTCATTAACAATGTGTAATTACATAAATACTTAAACGCATGACAACATTTTCAACAGAAATTAAAGTATATTTTAGTTTACCGTAAATGAGTACATTTGCAAATCAGTACATTCTGCAGTACACTTTAATCATATTAAGACAATAAAAGTAATTTAAAAAAATACATATAAAAATGTACTCAAGTCCAACTTAAAGGGGTACTTTAGCACTGGGAAGATGAATGTGTATATAAACTGGGTCATTTATGTAGTAGAAATGTGAAATAATTTTTGAATTTGGTGCCTTCTAGACTGAGAAAAAACAGAAAATGTATTTTTGTCTCGTGGATGAAAGACAACAACTCCCAGAATGCACTTGCTTCGCTGCCCAACAAGGCCACTCCCAAAGCCACAGCTAACTGGTTATCACTTGCCCACCATGACACGCCCCCACCGTCGTTCTGATTTTCATAATAATAAAATAATTTAGTTCAGTTAGAGAATAGACACTACAATTAAAAACTGAACGCCTCTGTTCAATAAAGTGTGAGTGAGCTGAAGGAAAGTCAAGGCACAAATGCAGCAGGAGTCAGATTACATTCATCACGAGAGCGAAGAGCTGAGCAGTGAGCAGCGAAGAGCTAAGCGTGTCATACATTCACGGCGTGTGTTCAGTCTGGCGCGTTTTCAGATCATGCCTATGGAAGCTTAACTATGGGTTAAGCTTCCATATGGCACCCTATGGGTGGATTGATAACATGCGGCACTAGCTCCTTCTACTGACTGTAGTCTTTAGCCTCTGGCCAAAAATTCCTCCGATGACGCAAAATGACAATATTTGCATCATCTGAGGATTTTTTCCAGAAATAAAATGCATAATTCTCTCGTCTCATGGGGATATGAGGGGGGGGAAGCACAATCATTCGAATATACTACCAGGTTTCTACTGATACAAAGCTTAATGCTAATCGCTGAAGTAACCCTTTAAGTGGGTCAAAAAAGCATCTTAAGTTCAACTAATTGCATTTGCAAAATAAATGTATGTGTCTGAAAACAGGGTTAGTTCACCCAAAAATGAAAATTCTCCCACATCACCCTCAAGCCATCCTAGGTGTATATGACATTCTTCTTTCAGCCAAACACAATAGGAGTTATATTAAAATATCCTTCAATATCTTTCAAGCTTTATAATGAGAGTGAATAGTAGATTTTGAGGCCCAAAAAAGTGCATCCATCCATCATAAAAGTACTCCACACGGCTCCAGGGGGTTAATAAAGGCCTTCTGAAGCAAAGCGCGTGTGTTTTTGTGAGAAAAATATCCATACTTATAACTTTATAAACTATAAATCACTGGCTTCTTGCAACGGCCATACGTGAGTCTAGTTCTGGCAGAAGAGTGACCTCTGACCCCACACATACAGTACCTACATCCTACGTCATGTGTCAGGTCAGAGGTCACGCCTCCACTGGAATTATACTAGAGTACGACCATTACTGGAAGGTGAGGGTGAGAAAATGATTGGATAATTTTCATTTTTGGGTGAACTCACACTTTAAGTCTATTAATTTAAAGTTTATTATTTCCGTAATAAATACTCTTTTTTGAAAGTAAGCTGAAGTGTACAAAGGTATGCAGGTGAATATGAGAAAAGGGTGATCTGGCACCGTTCCGTACTTTCCAGGAAGTCCAGTTGGCACGCAGGTGTGTGTAGGCTGATGAAGTTGAAGCCGCGTGTGGGCTGGCAGCCCCTCTTGTAGCCCGCTCCACTCAGACCCTGCAGAAAACTGCTCTTGCCTGCACCGTCCAACCCGAGAACAAGCACCTGCTTCTCACTGCGCTCCACCTCCTCCTAAATATACACACATCCATGGGAGAGAAGGCAGTGAAATGAGCAAAACAGATTTAGAGCATGATGCAGGAATTAATTATGTAATTTCTAAAAATATTCAAGCCTTGCCATCATTTATTTGGGTCTTAGTTGTGTAATAACAGACAGACAGACACGGTTTCTGTTACTTTGGCTATTCTGTTGCAGTTGCAGAGAAAATAAACCTGATTTAATGTTTTTAAAGGGACAGTTCACCGAAAAAATTCTGTCATCATTTACTCACCCGAGTCAAGTCACAAACCTGTATAAATTTCTTTGTTCTGCTGAACACAGAAGAAGATATTTGGAAGAATGTTTGTAACCAAGCAGATCTAGGACCCCCATTGACTACCATCGTATCTTCCCCCCTACTACGGTAGTCAATGGGGGCCAAGATCTGCTGTAAATGATGACAGAATTTTCATTTTTGGGTGAACTATCCTTTTAACAACAGCAATAATAATAATATGAATTTTGGCTTTCATCTCCAATAAGCACGCTGCTACATCAAATGTTGCCATACTATTTTTTGTGACACATACAAATGCAACTGTATATGCATGATGAATAATCCACATACTTTACCCACTTTTTTGATCATGAAGTTTCATGATCTTTTCATCATAAATCATTCAGAAAATTGTGTCTACTGGTTTGACTGATTCATTGAAATGAACCAACTCACTGATGAACAACTGAGCATCACTTGCAAGATTTACTCTGCCAAGATCAATATCTAGCTGGAATATTACTATTTAGTATAGAAATTTCCATGATATTTATAATTTCCATGACTTAGAAAAGTTTCCCATGTATCTGGGAACTACAGGCTATATATGCTCATCTAAATACAGATTTTTTTTAATTTTTATTAATAAGCAATAATTCGTTTGAAGCATTTGGATGCATGCAGCTGCAGCTGGGTACTGCACTTTTAGCAGTGCATATTAAAAAACATTACAAATAAATAGAAATGAACAGAATTACTTTTACTCCATCTAGATACTGCGATTTCTCAAAATATAACCCAAATGCACGACACACACACACACACACACACACACACACACACACACACACTGTACGTACGTAGTGCGTTTAAATTAAGTGAGAGTTCCCTTGATGATTCTCCACCTATTAGTCACGCGCGATAAGCGATAGGCTGTCATAAAAAGAGGAACTATTTCTTTCGTTTCATACTAACCTCTCGGAACGTGTTGTAGTCTGACTCTGGTGTCCATACCCGTCTTTTATAAAAGAGATTTAGTGCGATAAACAGCGCGGTGCCGACCGCAGCCATCGCGGCGCTGAACGCCACGGAGATATGACGCAGTACGACCATGAGCGCACCTGAAGCGAAATGCTATGTTCACTTCAGAGCGCGAGCCGCTGCTTTTGCTCTCCCGTGTCCACGTGATCCGCCCTGGCTTGTTTTGAAAAGCACGCGCCCAGTTTCGCTCCAGCGGGTGAGATGAGGGGCGGATAAACCGTCATGTTTTGAGATTACAAATAAAACCATGTAAGCATCTATCATTTCAAACGAGGGATGGTTACATGGTTTTATAAATAAAATAAAAAAATGTAACAGATCTGCTGTGCGGTCTATAAATTCGTGGTGTGTTTAACACTAAAACTATGGTGTATATTGAAACATGTTTTTGATTTAGAAACAAATGACAAAACTAACAAAGAGACAAGGGAAATTAAATAAAAAGAAAAAAAGAAAATGAAAGATTTGTTCAAACTAATATAATAGGTCATTATGCTACTCGCCGTTAGAGGGCGTTGTTTAGTTGAAATTTGAGGAACTTGTGTTGCCAATATGGGTTGACATTAATTATTCTTAAATACAGCCAGAGACGTGTACTGTTTGTGCATGTATGTTGTACACAAACAGTTACCCAGTGTACACGTCTCTGGCTGTGTTTTTACAGACTTCTGGATTTCCTTTGTTTTGCATTGTTTCTTTTGTTAACCATGAAAAACCTGTTGTACACAATCCACTTCATGCCTTCTGTCTTCTGATTGATTGTTCAAACCTTTTTCCATTTAATGTAAATGTCAAATATGACACAACAGGCTTTTGTGGAACATTTATTTGTCCATTTCTCAGTTATCATGTTATTATTGATTTGCAATTAATTATATTATATATTCAGAGAGGGCTGAGTCCGAGTCGAGACCGAGTTCAGAGAGGGCTGAGTCCAGTCCGAGTCGAGACCGAGTTCAGAGAGGGCTGAGTCCGAGTCGAGACCGAGTTCAGAGAGGGCTGAGTCCAGTCCGAGTCGAGACCGAGTTCAGAGAGGGCTGAGTCCGAGTCGAGACCGAGTTCAGAGAGGGCTGAGTCCAGTCCGAGTCGAGACCGAGCTCAGAGAGGGCTGAGTCCAGTCCGAGTCGAGACCGAGTTCAGAGAGGGCTGAGTCCGAGTCGAGACCGAGTTCAGAGAGGGCTGAGTCCAGTCCGAGTCGAGACCGAGCTCAGAGAGGGCTGAGTCCAGTCCGAGTCGAGACCGAGTTCAGAGAGGGCTGAGTCCGAGTCGAGACCGAGTTCAGAGAGGGCTGAGTCCAGTCCGAGTCGAGACCGAGTTCAGAGAGGGCTGAGTCCGAGTCGAGACCGAGTTCAGAGAGGGCTGAGTCCAGTCCGAGTCGAGACCGAGCTCAGAGAGGGCTGAGTCCAGTCCGAGTCGAGACCGAGTTCAGAGAGGGCTGAGTCCGAGTCGAGACCGAGTTCAGAGAGGGCTGAGTCCAGTCCGAGTCGAGACCGAGCTCAGAGAGGGCTGAGTCCAGTCCGAGTCGAGACCGAGTTCCAAGAGGGCTGAGTCCGAGACCGAGTTCCGAGTCGAGACCGAGCTCAGAGAGGGCTGAGTCCGAGTTGAGACCGAGTTCAGAGAGGGCTGAGTCCGAGTCGAGACCAAGACCAGAGAGGGCTGAGTCCGAGTCGAGACCGAGTTCAGAGAAGGCTGAGTCCGAGTCGAGACCGAGTTCCGAGTCGAGACCGAGTTCAGAGAGGGCTGAGTCCGAGTCGAGACCGAGTTCAGAGAGGGCTGAGTCCGAGTCGAGACCGAGCTCAAAGATGGCTGAGTCTGAGTCGAGACCGAGTTCAGAGAGGGCTGAGTCTGAGTCAAGACCGAGTTCAGAGTGGACTGAGTCCGAGTCGAGACGGAGTTCAGAGAGGGCTGAGTCCAGTCCGAGTCGAGACCGAGCTCAGAGAGGGCTGAGTCCAGTCCGAGTCGAGACCGAGTTCAGAGAGGGCTGAGTCCGAGTCGAGACCGAGTTCAGAGAAGGCTGAGTCCAGTCCGAGTCGAGACCGAGTTCAGAGAGGGCTGAGTCCGAGTCGAGACCGAGCTCAAAGAGGGCTGAGTCCGAGTCGAGACCGAGCTCAAAGAGGGCTGCGTCCAAGTCGAGACCGAGCTCAGAGTGGACTGAGTCCGAGTCGAGACCGAGTTCAGAGAGGGCTGAGTCCAGTCCGAGTCGAGACCAAGCTCAGAGAGGGCTGAGTCCAGTCCGAGTCGAGATCGAGTTCCGAGAGGGCTGAGTCCGAGACCGAGTTCCGAGTCGAGACCGAGCTCAGAGAGGGCTGAGTCCGAGTCGAGACCGAGTTCAGAGAGGGCTGAGTCCGAGTCGAGACCGAGTTCAGAGAGGGCTGAGTCCGAGTCGAGACCGAGTTCAGAGAAGGCTGAGTCCGAGTCGAGACCGAGTTCCGAGTCGAGACCGAGCTCAGAGAGGGCTGAGTCCGAGTCGAGACCGAGTTCAGAGAGGGCTGAGTCCGAGACGAGACCGAGACCAGAGTGGGCTGAGTCTGAGACGAGACCGAGACCAGAGTGGGCTGAGTCCGAGACGAGACCGAGCTCAGAGTGGACTGAGTCCGAGACGAGACCGAGACCAGAGAGGGCTGAGACCGAGTCGAGACCGAGTTCAGAGAGGGCCGAGTCCGAGTTGAGACCGAGACCAGAGAAAATCCACAAACAACATTAGAACTTAATTAGATTTTTAGTTACGGAGGGCATGCACAGAGTGACTGCAGAAAATTGCTTTAATGTGCATAGTTTAGATCATTAGATAAGTTATAGTTGTGCATAGTTAGCCTATAACTATGTGCTAAATGTACAAAGTAAAAGACTTAAAATACAAAGATTTAATAGATGAGTTTTGTGTTGTACGATCCGAAGTTCTGCCTAGCCAGCGCCTGGCACACTCACTCCAGTCCGCTTGTTTTATTGCGTTTAACCACAGCTGTCATTGTTTCTACTTTTTTTGTCTGGCAGTAGCAGCAGGTGGTAAAATTTCAATTTGGAGCCTGAACTCGTCAATTCTGGCACCTAAAAACACAACAAGATGACATTTTGAGCTCCGACTGGTTTGTATTGGCCGGCTCCAGCTAACGCTGTGACGTAGCTGTGACATCGGCGCAAAAAGGGTCTGTATATAGCTGTCATATTTGACATTTACATTAACATAATGTAATGAATATGTACATAAAATTTACATAAAATAATATTTTAACATAAAAAAAATATGAATAATCAAGTACACCCAATTTGCTTCAGTCTAATACATTTACTTCATAAAAAATAGTTATTAAAAAAGTTATTAGCTTAAAAAAAAAGGCTTAATAAAAAAGGTTTGAACTATCAGTCAAAAGACAGAAGGCATGAAGTGGATTGATACAGTAGGCTGTCAGAGGCCGAGCTCTAATATATTCATAAATAGGCATTATGCTTATTGTTCAACAGAATTTTACAAAAAAATTTAAAGTTATGAGAGAATAAATATTTTAAAGATGTGGCTAAAATGTTGCAACACGCATTGCCAAACAAGACAACAGACAGATTATGAAACATAAAAATTTAATTCATAAAATTTCAACATAAACATAATAAGCTAATACTTAACAACAATGCTTTAAACATGTAAGTCCTCCAAATATTGTAATTATGTGAAATATATCTACTTTTATCTGAAAGTGAGTAGATTCGCCATTACAGGTGGTCATGTTGTTTTTAAATGTTACCCGTGAGCTAAACAAAGAACGTATGAACAAAGTCACCAGATTTAAATATTCACAACACTGTCAGAAAAAAAGGTACAGTGCTGTCACTGGGGCGGTACTCTAAGGTACAAAAGTGAAAAGGTACATCTTTGTACTTTACTCACCCCTAAATGGTACATATTAGTACCTTAAAAGGTACATATCAGTACTTTAAGAGTGCGTATTAGTACCTTAAAAGGTACAAATTAGTATCTTTTCGGTTTTGTACCTTAGGTTATCGCCCCAGTGACAGCACTGTACCTTTTTTTCTGACAGTGAACGAATACCCTTTCAACATGAAACCAAGAAATGAGACCTACACTTTCCCTGCCTCTTCCCACAGCCTCTCAGATGTTTGTATCCCCCAGAATACATTGCCTATTTTAGGGTCAAGTGCACTTTTCGGTTTCAAGCACGTTTAAAATAATAATAAAAACAATCATCCTAGTATCAAATGATAAATTATGACAACTTTTATATTGTGCCTCTTTAATTGGGCTACTTTTGTGCTATTTTCTACTTTTCTCCATCTTCCTTTTTATAATAAATAGTGTCAAAATAAGGGAAAATGCGTACTTTTAATTTTTTAAAGAACTTTAAAAAGCACATTTTCTATTCATTTGGTATTTATGTGTAGAATTAATAACAAATAATCACTGTCCTCAATACTGCCATCATTAGATTCCCAACAGAGTTCTGAGTCAAAAATAAAATTGATTTCATATTTTTATTTATTTTGTTTTATTAATATTTAATAACATATCAATAACATTTTAAGAAGTTTGCATTATGATTTTGTGAGTCGCTTTATTAGGCGAACTGAATAATTCAAAAAGAAAATTCATATTTTTTTGTAAATTCAAAGTTAATTAACTGCTTGTTGTGTCAGAAAGTGATACAATGTTATTACCATCAAGTTACTACATTAAAAGTATTGCATTACAGTATTGCATTACTCTCAAAAAGTAACTAATTGTGCTAGTTACTTTTTATATAAAGTAATGTTACATTACTTTTGCGTTACTTTTTCCTCATCTAGGTTAGGTGTGCTTGTACAACAAAAAAACACCACCACCACCACCACCAACAACAACAACAAACGCTCTACTTTTGGCAAATGTAAAGGCTCTTTCACACCAGAAGTGAAATGAATAAGCCTCAGGCTGAAGGCGATGCTAGTTCACATCTGTACAGTAGAGGGCGAAGCTCAAACCTTTCAGCTGTGCTGCCATTCTAGATGAGCGATTAAATACATGTCATTTAACATGTTTAATTACTGTTGGTTTGTGATTATTGTAGTCTTCTGAGTTTGCATATAACAGTTTTTATTCATTTTGAGGGATACTGAATCTGTTTTGTGCAGGTCACATTTAGTCTAGAACTACAATAACTGTCATGTTCAGCGCACACAAAACCACGGTTTGGAAAAAGGATTCATGTTGTACATTCTCATTATATACTTTTTGTAAATCTTGAACTAAAACACAAAACAAGTTACGGACAGCAGCTTTAAAGGGACAGTTCCCCCAAAAATGAAAAGTCTTCAAAAAAGATATTTTGGGTAACCAAACAGTTGAACTTTGAAGTCAATGGTCCATCAACTGTCTGGTTTCCCACATTCTTCAAAATATCTTCTTTTGTGCTCAGCAGAAGAAAGAAACTCATACAGGTTTGGAACAACTTGAGTGTCAGTAAATGTAAATGTATTTTTGGGTATACTATTCCTTTAAAAAACAGGAAGACTTTATTCATCATTTATAACATGAACAAAGAAAACATGTCATAAAAACATGTCTTGGCTGGGACCCAGGAATAGACTTTTGCCCTCTGTAGTGGACATTATATTTTAGTGAATTTCTCTGAGATCATACACGTCACAGTTTTAGCTGGAGTTCCTGTAAAGAGCACATTCAGGGCTTTGCAGAGATACCAAATGTTTGGAGGTTTCACCAGGACAGCAACTTCTCCTTGGTCTTTAAAAACGACTGACATTAATTTAGAGATCAAATTTAGCACTTTTATGGAAATATTATGATATTTTGTTATTATCATTTAAATCTGACACATTTTTTAATTGTTTGTCATAAATCAACAGAAAATGTTATGGGGTTTCAAAATATGACTTTCTGTTACAAAACAGGCATTGATTTCATACATGACCTCTGTAGAGGGCACCAGGACTTAAAGCGTGTTTATCAGGTATTTTGGGAGACACAACAAGTGAATAGGGAAATAAATGACATATCAATATTCCTATGAAATATTAGATATTATTATGAAAATGTTGCCAATTATTACTCCCATTATTACACTATTTTCATTACGTTGCACCAAGAACACATTAATATGCAAATTACAAAATCTAAGTATGGCCATTTTACACACATATTGCATAAAGTAAAATGATATATCAATGCATTCCGTTATATCTTTCATAACAGTTCAGAATCATCTCAAAAAAAAATCCTGAAACCTAAAAATTGATTGGTGAATTAAAAATAAAACCCATTGTTTTTGCCATGCAATTTCATGTCATTTGATTTATTTATTAGTAAGAATTTAGTAAACTAAATTCAAGTTGATTCAGTCATGTCGTTCTGAACCTGTAAGACTTTGCAAATGCAAAAGGAGATTACTATATCCCAAGTCTCCTGAAGTCATACGATTTAAGTTTCTCTGATCTTCCTCACCGCTCAAATCTCATTCTTGTTTGCATTCATTCCAATATGATGCATAAAGATGTTTGTATGTTTGACACCATGTTTGATGGTCTGGTTATTGCTTTCCAATGAAGTCACGCTCATTCTAATGCAGCAAGTTTGAATCGAATTGAAGTAGGAATGAGATTAGAAATGTAAGGCCCTATGAAATCTGTTAATTTTTACATTTTTGGACCCACTTTATATTAGGTGGCCTTAACTACTATGTACTGACATTTTAATTAATCATTTGGTACAATGCACTTACTGTGTACATACATGTTTTTACATTGTACAAACCCGATTCCAAAAAAGTTGGGACACTGTACAAATTGTGAATAAAAACAGAATGCAATGATGTGGAAGTTTCAAATTTCAATATTTTATTCAGAATACAACATAGATGACATATCAAATGTTTAAACTGAGAAAATGTATAATTTTAAGGGAAAAATAAGTTGATTTTAAATTTCATGGCATTTGAGTTGGGACAAGGCCATGTTTCCCACTGTGTGGCATCCCCTCTTCTTTTTATAACAGTCTGCAAACGTCTGGGGACTGAGGAGACAAGTTGCTCAAGTTTAGGAATAAGAATGTTGTCCCATTCTTGTCTAATACAGGCTTCTAGTTGCTCAACTGTCTTAGGTCTTCTTTGTATCATCTTCCTCTTTATGATGCGCCAAATGTTTTCTATGGGTGAAAGATCTGGACTGCAGGCTGGCCATTTCAGTACCCGGATCCTTCTTCTACACAGCCATGATGTTGTAATTGATGCAGTGTGTGGTCTGGCATTGTCATGTTGGAAAATGCAAGGTCTTCCCTGAAAGAGACGACGTCTGGATGGGAGCATATGTTGTTCTTGAACTTGGATATACCTTTCAGCATTGATGGTGCCTTTCCAGATGTGTAAGCTGCCCATGCCACACACACTCATGCAACCCCATCCCATCAGAGATGCAGGCTTCTGAACTGAGCGCTGATAACAACTTGGGTTGTCCTTGTCCTCTTTAGTCCGGATGACATGGCGTCCCGGTTTTCCAAAAAGAACTTCAAATTTTGATTCGTCTGACCACAGAACAGTTTTCCACTTTGCCACAGTCCATTTTAAATGAGCCTTGGCCCAGAGAAAACGCCTGTGCTTCTGCATCATGTTTAGATATGGCTTCTTTTTTGACCTATAGAGTTTTAGCCGGCAACGGCGAACGGCACGGTGGATTGTTCGCCGACAATGTTTTCTGGAAGTATTCCTGAGCCCATGTTGTGATTTCCATTACAGTAGCATTCCTGTATGTGATGCAGTGCCGTCTAAGGGCCTGAAGATCACGGGCATCCAGTATGGTTTACCGGCTTTGACCCTTACGCACAGAGATTGTTCCAGATTCTCTGAATCTTTGGATGATATTATGCACTGTAGATGATGATAACTTCAAACTCTTTGCAATTTTTCTCTGAGAAACTCCTTTCTGATATTGCTCCACTATTTTTGGCCGCAGCATTGGGGGAATTGGTGATCCTCTGCCCATCTTGACTTCTGAGAGACACTGCCACTCTGAGAGGCTCTTTTTATACCCAATCATGTTGCCAATTGACCTAATAAGTTGCAAATTTGGTCCTCCAGCTGTTCCTTATATGTACATTTAACTTTTCCGGCCTCTTATTGCTACCTGTCCCAACTTTTTTGGAATGTGTAGCTCTCATGAAATCCATGATATCAAATAATATATCAAATTTCAACATTTGATATATTATCTATATTCTATTGTGAATAAAATATAAGTTTATGAGATTTGTAAATTATTGCATTCCTTTTTTATTCACAATTTGTACAGTGTCCCAACTTTTTTAGAATTGGGTTTGTACTTACATTTTAAAATGACCTGCATGTAATTACATCTGTTATTAATTTCTGTAGTTACATTTTTAATTACACCGTTGACCCTTCCCTTACACCTAACCCTACCCTTAAACTTACCCATACCTCCACCTGTCCCTTTACCCGTATCCCACCTCAATATCAGCAAAAGCGTGTACAGCAATACAATATGTACATTGTACTAATTTTTAGATATAAGTACATTGTAGTTAAGGCCACCTAATATAATTTATTTATTTATTAAAAATTTCCTGTATTTCGTTTTAATGGTCTAATTCCATTTTAAAAATAAAACAAGATGTGTAATTAATCGAATTCATAAAACTTTAACAATTTAAATAATTTGTTGAGATTTTAACAATAATAGTGACCTATTCATTTTAGAAATTCCGTTGTCTTCATTTTCCTGGTTTCTGTTTTATGTGATGAATACAAATATATGATCAAAAGAATAATTTGAGGATGATTAATCTGCGCGTGCCCTGCTACTAGAAGAGCTACGGCCATCACCTGTATGACGTAATCCATTCCAACCGCAGCATAGCGACCGAGCTTGACTACGGGGGAGAACCGCACACAGCCACTTAAAGGAAAAGACAACATTTGGAAACAAATGTGAAAGAAACGCGCTACTTTTCAGAGAAATTGCCGAAATGCACCGGAGGTGATAGGAATGCATCGACAAAACGGGAAGATACGGAATACGTCTGTGTGGAGTAACTAACTGTTTGCGTTGCCTATACAACGAGCTTTTGGGCTAACAGGCTAGCACAGTTGTCGCTAAAACATGGTGGGCAGACACTGAGCGAAAAAAACCCTCTAGACTCGCTCATACATTCGTGGATAAGGCTGGGGAATTAACTCGGTTGCTATCTTTTCTGCTCGGAGGGAATTTTGTGGACTTTGTAATTGACTTTTGACTTCTTTTCTCGGAGGAAAACTCTCGCACGACCTTTGAAAGTTTTTCCCTCAAGTTAACCATCCATCAAGCTCCGCGAGAAAAAGATGATTGACTGTTTGAGGTAGTGCGTTCTTGAACGAGAATGCACAAGAAACGAGGAGTTTCATACCATAAAAGCGCAAATCCTGCGGCGAAGTTAGGCGTTTCAGAGCATCCCACCCTCATCCATTCATTTAACAGCGTTTGCTCGTGGAAACAATGCTCAATATAGGCTGCACGAACTGAACTGGAATATTGGGACACCTACCATGGCTCATGTGGAATAAATCTCTGTCAATGGTTAATTAATGGCACTTTCCCTATGCGTTGGGTTTAACTTTTTTGGACTAGTCCACGCAAAGCAACACATGGTTTGCTTTCAAATCATTTTAGAAGACTTACAGAGAAAATTACATGGAGACTAGTTGGTCATGCCAAGGAAGGAGTTACCATTGCCAGAGGGTTGGGAAGAGTCCCGAGATTTTGACGGGAAGGTCTATTATATAGACCATATTAATCAAACCACCAGTTGGATTGACCCAAGGGATAGGTACGTGTTGAGTACTGCACGTTCTGGAATGCATACTTGCTTACTCAGTGTACAGATGCATGCTTGAGTCCCTTACTCATGTGAATATGTTCTTATTTTGAAAACCTCGCAATATTGCACACATAGATGGATTTTAGGCTCCATTTCAGTGTTGAAAAACTGCTTTGTTTCATCCCAGAACCCATGATCAGTGCCAGCTTTACCACTTAAGTCCCCTTGGACTTTAACACAAAATCTGTACAGGAATGCCTAAGATTATATTAGAGGTTTGGTATGTGCATTGGGTGATTTTCAGTTATTTACAGCGTGCACAAAAATGGAAAGATGATAGCAAACAGACCACATATTTTCCCCCTTTGTGTGGTGCAACAGGTTTGCCTGTAAACCAAGATGGCAGAAAGTTGTAAACAAGTACCTGGGACACATTCCTCAGCATGAGCAAAGCCCACAGCTGATTCCCTCAAATCCCTTTCACTGCGAGGCAAGGTGCACGGCGGGTTCAAAGTGCACCCGAGCTATGCAAACTTTAACAAGAATGGTCAAATAGTTTTTTTGATGCATTCCACACTTGTTCGTTTGGTGCTAGAGCTACGTTTTTGTTGAAGTGTTAGGATAATTCACTCTAAAATAAAATTCTGTCATCTTTTACTCACCCTCATGTCATTCCAAACCTGAATTAATTTCTTCTGAAATACAAAAGAAAATATTTTTTGAAAAATGTTTGTGTCTTTTCTTTCTTTGTTTTAAACAATCATTGAAAGTCAATGGGGACCAATGTTGTTTTAGACACCATAGACTTTTATTGCATTCTCAAAAACGGTTCATTTGTGTTTCACAGAAGAAAGTATGTCATACAGGTTTGGAACGACATTAGGATACATGGGTGTATAAATAAATGGTGTTATACCATTCTTCTGGTCAAAAGTTTGGAAACATTAAGATGTTTTTATGTTTTTGAAAGTAGTCTCTTAATCTGGCTGCATTTATTTGATCAAAAATACAGTAAAAACAGTTGTACTGTGTAATATTATTACAATTTAAATTAACTGGTTTCTGTTGTAATATATTTTAAAATGTAATTTATTCCTGTGATTTAAAGCTGTATTTTCAGCATCATTACTCCAGTCTTCAGTGTCACATGATCCTTCAGAAATGATGTGCTGATTTATTATCAATGCTGGAAATCTTTATCTTTCTTTTTTTTTGATACACTGCCATTCAAATGTCTGGGGTAAGTAAGATTTAAAAGAAAAAGACATTTATGAAATTAATAAATATTACCAAAAAGTTATATTTATAATAAATGTTGTTCTTTTGAACTTTCTGAAAGAATCCTGAAAAAAGTTTCCACTAAAATATTAAGTGTCACAACTGTGTTTAACATGAATAAGAAATGTTTCTTGAGCAGCAAATCAGCATATTCATGTGCATATTCATGATCATGTGACCCTGAAGACTGGAGTAATGATGCTGAAAATTCAGCTTTGAAAACAGTTCATTTAAATTGTAATAATATTTCACAGTACAACTGTTTTTACTGTATTTTTGATCAAATAAATGCAGCCTTGGTGAGATTAAGAGACTACTTTCAAAATCATTAAAAATTGACCGGTATTGTTAATAAAGGCAGAAATAAAACCCTGATATTGTGAAATATTAAAAATTAGGGGTGTTACAGTACACGAAACTGACGGTTCGCTACGTACCTCGGTTTTGAAGTCACGGTTCGGTACGATTTCGGTACAGCAGTTTTACAAAATTGCTTTTTAATTATTTTTATTCAACAGTGGTTTACTGAAAAAATTGTGTCTGTCCTTAAATTAATTCAATTATAACTAAAAGTTCCTTAAAGATAATGCTATAAATATAGGGAGCCCTTACTTACACATTATAATATTAAAGGTTAACAACAGAGCACAAACTATTAGCCTCAATTCAGTTATATAATAATCAACACTCATAAGCTTCACATAAGGCAGTTTTTGCATTAACTTCTAAATCAAATTATATATTTTTTTCTCCAATTTGTTGTTGAAATATAATCATTTATACACAGTGGCTGTCATTTTCATAATCCAGACATCACTAACAGGTTCAGTAGAATATAGTGAATATATAGGCTAATATAGTGCATATATTTAGTGAGAGAGTTAATTTCTCTATGAACTAACAGCTGTGGACACTGAATGACTCCTGAGGTAAATGTGATCGTACGGGACATTGTTTACAAGCTGTTTTATTGACGTCTCAGTTGAAACACTGATTGAGCGATTACACGACATATGATATATTTCAGTAAGTTGTAATGTATCCTCAGCGTACCTTAAGAGATATTAATTCATGTAGTCTTCAGGAAGAGATGATCGCGCGCCCCGCCGCTTGAACTGACGCGCATACACTGATCAGTCACGTCACATTAAAGAGCGTTTGAATTTCATGATAAAATGGACTGAATACTTCATATGTTCGTGTGGGGATTGAAGTGTGTTCCGCAAGCCGACTGTTAACTGTTAAAGATTGCATTCGGAACCGCTCCGTATACTCGTGCACCGAACCGAAAGGGTTCGATACGAATACGTGTACCGTGACACCCCTATTAAAAAATATATTACAATATTAGAAATTAAAAATACTTTAAAATAACTTTTCTATTTTAATAATTTATTTTAACAAAATGTTTTTGTTTTTTTCCTGTGACAGCAAAGCTGGATTTTCAGCATCATTACTCCAGTCGTCAGGGTCACATGATCCTTCAGAAATCATTCTAAGATTAACAATGTTGAAAACTTCAACAAAGCTGCTATACATTTTTTTTGGAAACCGTAATATATTCATTGATAAATAAAAAAAAGTTCAATGAACAGTATTTATTTGAAATAGAAATCTTTTAACATTATAAATGTCTTTGTCACTTTTGATCAAGTCCCTGCTAAAAAAAAAAAAAAAAAAAAAAAAATCCCCAACGTGCCCAAATGGCAGTGTATCACTTTTCCACGAAAATATTTTCATCATCATGAAAGACTGAAGACTGGAGTAATGATGCTGAAAATTCAGGTTTGCATCACAGGAATGAATCAAATTTAAAATATATTCACATAGATTTCACATATAATATTTATTTTCTGTTTTCCCTGTATTTTTTATCAAATAAATGCAGCCTTGGTGAGCATAAGTCACTTCTTTTAAAAACATGAAAAATTTAATATCTTAAATATTTAAAACTGTTGCCTGGTTGTGTGTGTATGTATGTGAAATTTTGATGTAAAATGAATAAGAAATATTTAATAATTCAATAAATGACGACAGAATTTTGGGTGACTTGAAGCTTGCTTGTCAACCCCACACTTTTTCTAACTGAATTTAGTTTGTACTGAAATAGTGCTGAAACCTCAACGGCACTGAGTCGAGCAACTGCTCGGAAACAAAAGCTGAGGCATAACAGACGTTTCCGCGCTCATGCCTGGTCGGCTGGTCTTTCTTGCACAGTGTGGTGCATCAAAGGCGCTGATTAAAAATGACAAATATTTCAAATCCTGACCCAAAACTGTCAGCAGACACACCTCCCCCCCCATCCCCCAGCATGCATCTCTCAGATGGCTGGTTCTCCACTGCTGAGCAACAGTTAGCTGACGGGGTGTTCTGATGGTAGTAGCTCTACTTGGTAATGAGCTCCCATTTGACAGCGTTCTTGTGGCAAATGCACAGAGCTGCGGAGGTGTTGTCTGCCCTCTAGTCATTAAATACTAATAATGTGCTAAAATTCTGAGGTTTTGCTTGAGTAATTTACATGTATTCAAATTGTTGGTGTTAGTAATGATCTCCCTCATGTAGTTGCTTTTTGGATAGCTGTTTGGCTTTTGGTTGTAGATGTAGTTGTAGAAAGTACTTGCAGGCTAACTCAGATTATACTGTTTGTTTACATATTTAATTGGTTCTTAATGTTCAGTGCTACTATTCACAGCTGGCCACTGTGTCATCTTTGAAACAATCAGGTTATTTTTTTTTCTGCTTGGGATTGAGAATGGACCCAGATCTCTCTCGCTCTCTCTCTCTCTCTCTATATATATATCTATATATATATATCTATATATATATATATATATATATATACACACACACACACACACACAGGGTCGGATTAACATAAGGGCTAGGTGGGGCTGAAGCCCCAGGGCCCAAGCACAGAGGGGGCCCGTGATTGGCAGAGGAAATTATATACAGTCTGTCGGGAGCACCTAAACTTTTACTTTTCCACATGTCCCCACATAATAAGCGGTGTTATTAAGGCTACTGGAGTGCTGCGACTCAAGTGAAACATGAAATGGAACATGAAAAGCCAGGTGAAGAAACGGCGCTACCTGATTAAACCGCGCGTGCATCCAGCAGTCACAGCGCGAGAGCAGCTGGACCGTCTCACGCTCAGCGCTGGCAAACTCGTTCGGCGCTTTCCCACTCTATTGAAGTGATAACGAGCACCAGTCGCTTTATCCATTTAAATTTGATACAAGCGCAACATCATGTGTACAGTAAAGGCTCTGTGACGAAACTAGCTGAACCAGCCTCCGACCATGTAAAGTGAAGTATTGAGGTAAACCACAGGCTGCCTACACGATGGCCGTAGCCAGCTATGAGGTCTCCGTGTTCTGGACCTCGGTATTTTTCAGAGGAGTAACTGTTACATAATAAATGTGAAATAATTGACTAATGGAGTATTAACACTACTTTAGTGCTGCAAGGATACCTTCTCATCTGAGCTGCCCTGCCTGCGGTGTCACCGACTCACCGCTCATCAATCAAATATTTGAGATGACCAATCAAATTAAAGTAGGCGGGCTTTATGTACACAGAAGCTGCTGAGCGACGCTTCAGTTAATCTTGCAAGATTTCATTTTTGACAGCTGTTTTAGGATAAAAATGTTAAACAAGCTCAACTTTAGTAGGGGAAGAGACAGGGCAAGAGAAGGAGGCTGAGAGAAAAAGAAAGTGATGGGCACATACACTCACCTAAAGGATTATTAGGAACACCATGCTAATACTGTGTTTGACCCCCTTTCGCCTTCAGAACTGCCTTAATTCTACATGGCATTGATTCAACAAGGTGCTGAAAGCATTCTTTAGAAATGTTGGCCCATATTGATAGGATAGCATCTTGCAGTTGATGGAGATTTGTGGGATGCACATCCAGGGCACGAAGCTCCCGTTCCACCACATCCCAAAGATGCTCTATTGGGTTGAGATCTGGTGACTGTGGGGGCCATTTTAGTACAGTGAACTCATTGTCATGTTCAAGAAACCAATTTGAAATGATTCAAGCTTTGTGACATGGTGGAAGTAGCCATCAGAGAATGGGTACATGGTGGTCATAAAGGGATGGACATAGCATTTAAACTATGCCCAATTGGCACAAAGGGGCCTACAGCGTGCCAAGAAAACATCCCCCACACCATTACACCACCACCACCAGCCTGCACAGTGGTAACAAGGCATGATGGATCCATGTTCTCATTCTGTTTACGCCAAATTCTGACTCTACCATCTGAATGTCTCAACAGAAATCGAGACTCATCAGACCAGGCAACATTTTTCCAGTCTTCAACTGTCCAATTTTGGTGAGCTCATGCAAATTGTAGCCCCTTTTTCGTATTTGTAGTGGAGATGAGTGGTACCCGGTGGGGTCTTCTGCTGTTGTAGCCCATCCTCCTCAAGGTTGTGCATGTTATGGCTTCACAAATGCTTTGCTGCACACCTCGGTTGTAACGAGTGGTTATTTCAGTCAAAGTTGCTCTTCTGTCAGCTTGAATCAGTCGGCCCATTCTCCTCTGACCTCTAGCATCAACAAGGCATTTTCGCCCACAGGACTGCCGCATACTGGATGTTTTTCCCTTTTCACACCATTCTTTGTAAACCCTAGAAATGGTTGTGCGTGAAAATCCCAGTAACTGGGCAGATTGTGAAATACTCAGAACGGCCCGTCTGGCACCAACAACCATGCCACGCTCAAAATTGCTTAAATCACCTTTCTTTCCCATTCTGACATTCAGTTTGGAGTTCAGGAGATTGTTTTGACCAGGACCACACCCCTAAATGCATTGAAGCAACTGCCATGTGATTGGTTGATTAGATAATTGCATTAATGAGATACTGAACAGGTGTTCCTAATAATCCTTTCGGTGAGTGTATATAGATCAGAGAAATCCAAATTTTCTTGGGGGACCAAACCCCCTGAAAATAGCATTGTGCTTGGTTGGTTTTTTTAAACTTTGTCTTCAACAGTCTGGCCATCTGGCTAGCGCGCTTCCCATAATGTTTGCACATTAGGTCAGTAGGCGAAGAGTAGAGAGTCTTTTGTGGCTGTTTGAGCGTTTACACTACACTACGAAAGCAATCTGGTTGAATGTGTTTTTGACTACCTCTGGAATGCTCGAAAGTGGACAAGCTCAAAACGTTTTAGACCCTGTTTACACCTGTATTTACCGCCGTTCACTCGTGATCCGATCCACCAAAACACATCTTAATACCAGGTGTAAACAGGGCCTAAGACCTTTCGAATTTCATACATTTTTGACTTTTCGCACAAATTGTTGCTGATGAGACATAATTTTTAATTAAAAAAATAGATTAAATAGGAAAAATGCGAGCATAAGTACTGCTCTCAGACTTCTGGATCCACTGCTGATGCTAGAATTACAAGAATCATCAGATGCCTCATAATTGGTTTTAGTAAAGTTGCAAACTTGATGAAGGTCCAAGCGCATAAATGCAGAGAAAGCATTCCTGTGGACTGCCCACATGTACCACACTGGGCGGAACTGTTTTGTTTTGTCTCAGTGTGACATGCTGAAAACATGCGCTCAGGTAAATGGAATGTTATCTCGCTCTTTCTGATAGGAGACTGGCCGTCGTCGGGTGTAGCAGCGAGCTTTTATTGTCGGACCTTGAGCGCGGCGCGCTGCTAGTTGGAGCCTCATAAATGACTCGGGGAATTTATGGAGTGCGCTGAATGAAAGTGTCTGACTCATCGTTTAGCTATGTCCTGTGTTTGCACTCGGCTGTGCGCTTTGTCATTTTGCATTAGACCTTTGACTTCATAGGTTCGCTAGAGCTTCAAGAGAACGGGGGACTTTCTGAAGCCTTTCTGCAGTTCTTGTTTTTCTGCAGTTCTTGTTTTATCATCTTTAAAAAAAAAAAAAAAGGCTATTGTGCCATATTCATTCTGTTCGTTCTTAATCATTCTAATGCGCAAATCTCAACAGCATGCTTTGAGATTTTGGGCTTTTGAGTTTCCTTGGCTCTTGTCCGTTTAAAGATCTCAGATACGCATACAGGCTAAAGCCCAGAGATTAATGACACCCATTCAGTCAAGCCATCAATGAGTCTGGAGAATTATGGGGTGAGAAAATGATGAGTGTTTCTCACTGCAGCCGTGGTCTTTGTTACGTTGCAGAAGTTTCTTTTCTCCGAGTTAAATTTAGAACAGGCCAATGGGGTCTCTCAGCACAGTTTCATTATTCATAACATGAAAAAGGAGCTAGTTCAGTTTCACCCTCTTTGAAAGTCTTGAATCGACAGGGGAAGACAACAGCTTGTGCTCTCTTACTGCAAACTGTAAGATGATTTGAACCAAACCTTGCTTGCCTATATATATCAAATAAAAATCCATCCATCCATAGCCTATCTATCTGTCTATAGTCCATCCATCCATCCATCCATAGTCTATCTATCTATCTATCTATCTATCTATCTATCTATCTATCTATCTATCTATCTATCTATCTATCTATCTATCTATCTATCTATCTATCTATCTATCTATCTATCTATCTATCTATCTATCTATCTATCTATCTATCTATCTATCTATCTATCTATCTATCTATCTATCTATCTATCTATCTATCTATCCATCCATCCATCCATCCATCCATCCATCCATCCATCCATCCATCCATCCATCCATCCATCCATCCATCCATCCATCCATCCATCCATCTATCTATCTATCTATCTATCTATCTATCTATCTATCTATCTATCTATCTATCTATCTATCTATCTATAGTCCCTCCGTCCATCCATCCATCCATCCATCCATCCATCCATCCATCCATCCATCCATCCATCCATCCATCCATCCATCCATCCATCCATCCATCTATCTATCTATCTATCTATCTATCTATCTATCTATCTATCTATCTATCTATCTATCTATCTATCTATCTATCTATCTATCTATCTATCTATCTATCTGTCTGTCTGTCTGTCTATAGTCTATCCATATCTATCTATAGTCCATCCATCCTTCATCCATATATCTATAGTCTGTCCATCCAGCCATGAAAAGTAAAGTTGAATTTGTTGAGGAAATTTTGTGTGCCATTTGCTTGCAGATGCCATTTGTTTTGATATTAAGTTTCTTATGCAATAAATTTATACATTGCGTGTAGCTTAATGTGACTTTTTTTGTGGAAAATGGTTTAATCCTTTTAATATGCTGCACAAATCAGATTTAATGTGGAATGTTCCTGATAATCTGAGGAGCACAGAGCTGAATGTATTGCGTAACCCTGCAGCTGGACGTAACGGCATTAGAAAACTCTCTTCTCAAAGTCTGAAAGAGGAAGTATATAAAATGGGGAAATATGAAATTCCTTTGCTGTAAAACAGTGCCTGCCCTGAACACAAACGTAAATCTTTTGCAGTGCTTGGAAAAAAAAACGAATTTGTCCACACAACGGGTTAAGAAATAAATAATCTTTTTGTTACATTTTTGTTACAAGCTACATTTATGTTAAATGATTAAACCACATTTGGTCGGCCCAAGGTGAATTGTCCAGGCTTTAATCAGGTGGTTTGCAAAAACTGTTTCCAACATTGATAATAATAATAAATATTTCTTGAATGTCAAATCATCATATTAGAATGATTTTTGAAGGATCATGTGACACTAAAGACTGGAGTAATTCAGCCTTGCCATCAAAGGAATAATTCACATTTTAAAGTATATTAAAATATAAAACTTTTAAATTGTAGTACTATTTACAATATTCCTGCTTTGACTGTGTTTTAATCAAATGCATGCAGGCTTGAGACTTCTTTCAAAAAAAATCTTAATTAAAAAAATCTTGATTATTCCAAACTTTTGACCAGTATTATTGTGTGTGTGTGTGTGTGTGTTTTGAACACCGTTCAAAAGTGTTGGTTTGGTAAGCTTTATATTTTTTTAAACAGATCTTCTTTGGAATAATATATATAAGCAATGTATAGAATATTTTTTTCTTCACTCCAGTGTTTGCCAAGGCCCTTGTCTTTAAAGTATCGTTTTTTTTTTGTTTGTTTTTTTGCACAATATTGTTACCTAATGCCTTTGGTTAGCATCCTTATATCAGGTTAGTGATAAACCTCCTACCCTATAGGCTCTTCAAATTTACTCTAAAACCCCAACAAGCTCTTTCTTTTTAATTGATTAGTCTAGCTAGCGAGTGCCAGCAGTGCTCTCCACTGAAGTTCAGCCAGACTACTTTGTTAGCATTAGCGTGCGCCTGCTAATAAAAGTTTTAGCGTCGCTCTTTTCGGCCAAGTGAGTGTCCTTGGCTTGGAGAGCCACAGTGTGTTGCCTCAGAAACCTCCAGGCGATGGGTCAGCAGGGCCTGTGGAATGCCCGGCTTAGGTTTCCGGCTATTGTGCTCGACCAGCGCACTGGAGGTGAATAGCCCGACATTCCTCTGATGCCCCTCCCCCCACACACATGCTTGCGCCACACTCAAACTCTCAGTGAGTGACATCCCATGGAAAAAAGCATGAATTGTGGCGGTCCAACATCCCGCTGTCTTCTTTCTGATTGGCTATTGACTGACAGATGGATTCCCTGTTTGATTTTGCAGGCAGACTAAGCCTCTGACTTTTGCTGACTGTATTGGAGATGAGCTGCCTGTGGGATGGGAGGAGGCCCACGACCCCCACGTTGGAGCCTATTATGTCGACCACAATACCAGTAAGTCGAACAAGTTGCAGCCCACCTTATGCACATATAGATAGGACTATAGAGTGTCTGTTGTGTGATTCTGTGGGTTTAAGACAGATGAAATGGCATATTTAATATATTTGGATGTAAATGAAAACAAGGCTTTCAGGGTTGAAACCATTGATTCAGTGAGCCTCATTCATGAAACATGACAAGAACATTTTTCAGTGCAGATCATTTGTTGCCAGTGCACAGTATTTTGTGCTGTTCTGTAACTATTTTAACTGAAATGGACACCTACTCATTATTTATCATTACTATTTTCAACATTTTAGAAATATTTGTAATAAATAAAAGTGTTGTTTTAGTATTATTTATTACATATTATTATATGTAATAAATAATACTAGAAAGAATCTTATTTTTTTATTACATTTTCTTATGTTTTCTGTATAATTTTTGTGATTTTTATTTAGCGTTAATTTATTATTTCAGATTTAATATTATTTTATTTCAAATTTTTGTTTCAGTTAAGGTTTTTCATCCAATATTTATTTTTATTTCAGCTTTCCTTCAATTAACAAAAATGATGTGACGTGATACTTTTTAAAATGTCATTATTCTTTGATGAATAGAAGGTTAAAATAGAAATCGTTTTCTAATCGCTTCTTTTTTGATCAATTTAATGTGTCCCTGCTGAATAAAAGTATTAACCAGTATTAACAAAGATAGCAATAATTTTAAGCGGCAAAAACTGTTTTTTATATTAAAAATAGAATGAAGTTATTTTAAATTGTAATAATATTTCATAATATTACAGTTTTAACTGCGTTTTTGACCAAATAAATGCATTCTTGGTGAGCAGAAGAGACTTCTTTCCAGAACATAAAAAAAATATTTAATTATTCCAAAATTTGTTGACCAGAAGATATATTTCTGTCTTCTCTCTTTTTCCGTCAGAGAGCACCCAGTTGGAGGATCCACGAGCCCAGTGGCAGCGGGAGCAGGAGCTCATGTTGCGGGATTATCTGAGCGTGGTTCAGGATGCATTGAGCGCCCAAAAGGAGATCTACCAGGTCAAAGAACAGCGACTTCACCTGGCCCAGCAGGAATATCGGCAGCTAAATGATGCTTGGAGGGACAAGGCGGCCTCACAGACCAGCTGTAAGACTTGTGACTCTATACATGTGTCTGTCACTTAAATACTGTTAATTATGAGCTTCTTGACAGTGATTCCGGACACATGTTTGTGTATTAAGGAATTCTTTTGGATTAATCTGTACAACTGCAACATGTTTAGAATTATTCTCCTTTCACTACCTCACGAAATTCGTCACTCACTATAGGTCAACAATGTCAGATATAAACAGAGCTTGGCATGAACTTTTTTGCTCACCAGCCACTGTGGATAATGGTTTTCCAAAGTTATTAGCCACTCAGCATTTTCGCTGGCCACAATTTTGACATCGATGCCATGGGAAAAAAAGCTCATATAGATATTTTTAATATTATCTCATCATTTGGCAGAAGGTATACCTACTGTCACTTTAAGACCTGACACACAGATTCATTATACTGTTACACATGTGTTTTCTTTCTCAACTTTACATTCACTTAAGTCATAACTGACTGTTTTATGTGAATGCTCCAGCATTTTGACATTATTTTGTGTGTATTTGACTGTTTAAGGTCAATGAGCAGTGAAAAATAACTCAATTTAGTACTGAGAGATGGCTTTATCTGCGTTCACTTTGAGTGTGACAACAAAATCTGCAGGAATGAGTAAAAATATGCACAATCCCATGTCGAAATTCAAGCCCTGTAACACCAACAATATTCATCCGGCGCAAATTAAATGAGTAAATGAGGGGAGGCGGGTTTGTGTGTCAACTCGCCACTGCTGAAACTATTTGCATTTGACGGGTTGGCGGGTGTTAATGTCAAGCCCTGGATATAAACATAAAACATTTATTACAAATATTGATCTTTTTATGGTGTTTCTAGGGGGAACACAAAACTTTAGGGCACAAACGCAAAAAAATATATCTCATATTCTTTCCTTCACATGTCCCTTTAGGGGCTCCGTACATAGTAGTGTTTATTTAAAAGTAGAGCTGTCAATAGGGTTTATTTAAATTGATGGGACTGTCTATATCCAGTAAAATAAACCATCAGATTGAAGGATGATTCTCACGAAACTGTATTTTCTGCAAGCTTTTTTCAAGGTAAATTTAGGTGTCTAGGGCCAGATTTACTAACAGCTTGTGCCAGTGCAAACCTTCTTTTGGCGTTAAAAAACTACTGTCATGATTTACTAAGACACGCAGTGATAAATTAGCACTGAAAAGGTGTGGACCGGGTTATTTTTGCGGCTGAACTTATTGCATATGCATTTGTAGGAGTTTCCCTTTCAGACACAAAATTTATAGCAGGAGAGTATTTAAATGAATTATGCGGTTTTGTGGAATTGTGCTCTCACGCTAATTTGCTTGTTCCCTGTTTAGTAAATATTACTTTTACATTCTTGACAATCTTACATTGTCAAGTTGCAATACCGAACAGGACCACATGGAAAAAAAACTTAAACCATCCATCTTGACCTGACTGCATATACCTACTACAATAAACATATTTATTCATACCAACATACACATGACAAATCAAAACATTATCCTGAATGTTTGTGGAAGCACCATGATTGTACTGAAATGTGCAATCATTGCATCACGGTTAGGGGTGGGAATCATCACGATATGATACACGATACATGGCTCACAATACTGATAATATCGTGCTACAGCAATTTTGCGAATATCAATATATTACTAGACAATCCTATAATGATACATCACGGTATCTGTTTAACTATGAAAACAAAATGCCTGTGAAAAGGTTAAGTGCAGGTTTTCCAGACTTTGGACTTAAACATAACTGGGGCATCTATTGTTTTACTCACACTGCTGTCCATCCCGTTAAAAACATCTTTTTCTTAGGCTAGTTATCTTATGTTCACGTTTCCCTCATTCATGTGTTGAGCGCCACTTTGAGGAGCCATGAAGTAGCAACGCTGGGAGCAGGGAAATCTATTTAGAACACCTTATTTTATTAATTAAAATGTTGATATTTGGTGCCAGCGTATCGATTCTCATATCGCACGGAGAACGACAACAATATATTGCCCTATCGATATTTTGTCCCACTCCTAATTGAGAGCACACATACACAGTTTGTTTGCGTGCTTATTGTCCTACTACTGTATGTCACCGCTATCGTCTTTACCTTGATTGCAATCCTCATCCATCAAAACTTTACTAGCGAGACACTGGTTTGCTTAATCCAGCCAGGAAACGTAGTTTCTGTATCATCTGACCATACAGCATTGGGATGTTTTGACGTTCCGTTCAGTCTGTATTTCACACCGCGATGCGTCAGGGCTCACGCTCTTCAGAAACAATCACAAAATATGATAGAGCTTGTGTGTTAAAGCTAAACAGACACTGGAATTGTTCACTGAAAACTGTCCATGAGTCACTGTTTTCTCGTCCATCTCTGATGTGCTGTTAATAAGCCAGGTTTTCTTTACATTAGCGCTGTTTCCTGGAGTTCCTGTTAAAGTAAATAAAAGAGTTTTCCTGGCTTAAAATTATTTGATCACAAATGGAATAGGGAAATCGGGTTAAAGGGTTAGAATAGAAATTACCTGGGTTGCAGGTGATTGCACCATTGTAGATGCTCTCGACTTCTAAGATCATCTAACTGCGTGACGTAAATCACATTAAAGGGGTCCTTGATTATGATTTCACTTTTTTAACTTTAGTTAGTGTGTAATGTTGCTGTTTGAGTATAAACTACATCTGCAAAGTTATGACGCCCCAAAGTTCAAAGCAAAGGGAGATATTTTCTTTTATAGACAACAAGCTTATTCATGGGTTAGTGACATCACTAACCCTAAAATTTACATAAACCCTGTCCCCGGGAGCACGAAACAAAGGGGGTGAGACCATATTGGGTAGCTTTAGAGAAGAGGAAGAGTTGTTGTAGTAGAGCATATTTGGAAGTCTGCTCAAGCTGTCGCATCCGTCTTTTTCACATTTATTTATTTCACATTTATTGTCATAAAAGCAAGATGACAACATAAGTTATAACCACAATTAAACTAAACTATACCTGTTCTGTCTTCATGCAGCATATATTCTCTGGCTCAGTAGGCATTTTACAACAGTTCCCACACAAGCTTTATAGATTATCATGACAGGACATGCTAATCGATGACTTGAAGATAGTTAACTCCACATCAACTACATAAATTCATCAACTAACCATTCAGAAACGTCCTGTTGCATTCTACATGTTGTCACTTCTTCTTGAGTCTGTCCATTATTGTCCGACTCCATTTTGAACATAAACAGGCTGAACAGTTTCTGACATTTTAGTGTGTGGTTGGTGAGATAATCGGAGCTGTTAACACAAGCTTTTGAAGCTCCGTCCTCTTCCTGAAAGGGGGCTGTGAGCAGCAGCTCATTTGCATTTAAAGGGACACACAAAAACGGCACATTTTTGCTCACCCTCGAAAAGTGACAATTTGAACATGTTATAAAAAATTATCTAAGGGGTATTTTGAGCTAAAACTTCACATACACACTCTGGGGACATCAGAGACTTATTTTACATCTTAAAAAGGGGCATTATAGGACCCCTTTAATGATGTAATTTCACATGCTTCAGTAATTTATTTGCATTATTTACGAGGATTTTGAATTAATCGCATGTGTATATTTATATTGTATATTTTTTTAATCTATATGAAGTATTGAGTTAGTCAGAGAACAGGTGGTTTTAGGGAATATTTTAAAACCATACATCATCTCTGGCGATAAGACAGTGAGAGCTGCATGCTTGGTTGATGAGGTCACAAGCATCAATTCACTTAAAAATATTTGTGCAGCCCAACCTGCAATGACCTCACTCTTCAAATATCTTTTGTAAGCAAGTTCTTTATTTCAAATAAAACATTATTATAATGGATGCAGATTTATGACAGTCTGTAGCGATATTATAAATCACTATGGAATTCCAGAGCCGTGTCAAGTGGTTTTCTAGATAAGATAAAGCCTTTGAACTCTTATCTTTCCTACAGTAAATTCCAGATCCTCATCAAGCAGTAAATATGACCCTGAAATCCTCAAAGCGGAGATTGTTACAGCAAAAAGCCGGGTAAGAAGCTCCTAACGTGGAGCCTTTGATTTTTCTGCTGTGAATGTTATCTTGTTTATGCAAGACATGAATTGGGTGTAATATTTACAGCACTCCGTACATCATGGATTTCAGATGTGATGACAGGCAGTGAGATTACATTTAAAGCCAAATGTAAGACGTCTTGTAATTACATAAGTGTCTCATTCATTCACCTGCTCACTTTCTCTCTGTTACTGTCTTTTGTTCAGGTAAATAAGCTGAAGAGAGATTTGGCCTTTATGAGGCAAGAACTGCTTTATAAGGAGCAAGGCTTTGAGACGTTGAAAGAGTAAGTGTAACCTGACCTCATTGCACGATCACGTTCCAACAACTGATCGCTTTCTTGTTTAAAAGCAGTCCAGACTGAAAAGACAATGTGTATCATCATATCTCTTGCTATTTTATGAGTGCATTTGCACTTTATTGTGATGGAGTGAGCTCTCTTTTTTCTTGCCTGTTGTAAAAGTTGATATTTTTACTGTTCTTCAAAACATCATGCACCTCAAACAGTCACTGTGCAGCTATTCATATTTCATATTATTATTTTCAAAATCGAGTTCTCTGAACAACTACTCAGCTAGCCCAGTGATTCTTAAGTGATGGATTGAAAGAGCTGGGCATTAATACAGAATCTCCTGTTTGAGTACAATTGTATTTTGAATCGTTTGAATATATTTAAGTTAGAATGTCTATTTTTATTACATATGAAAGAAATATCAGCTAATACTGTAAAATGAATAGCGCAGTGTCGTAGACTAGTGGTTCTCAACCTGGGGGCCTCAACAAACTTCCAAGGTGGCAGCAAGATTAGTTAAATGTAATGTAATAAATTATTATTTATATATTCAAAAATAATAACTCTACGTTAAACTGCTAAATGAACATAAAATCAAGAAATCTTTCCCCCCTCAGTAACTTGTTTTATTGAAGAACTTCTGGAATCGTGGTTAATTTATTAAGGTCAACTAATTTTCTATATCACTTCCTCTAGTGCCACCACCAACTGTTCAAAGTTGCACTCATGTTTATGCTAATAACTTTTGAACCAAACAAAATGTTTTAACTCCTTCGCTCAAGCCGATTCGATTGCACCATATGAAGTCGTTTTGCCATTTTGAATTTTCAGAAAAAAATTCTTTAATTTCTCTGATTTTCTGAAAAATGTGAACATATCACCTTCAGATCGTACGAACAAAAAGTTATGGAATTCAAGTTGATTCATCAAATCGTTTTCGAATAATGTGTGAACAAATTTGACAAGATCATGCCAAAATGGATGTGAGGCTATATCTCCACAACGCTTTAGCGTATTCAGACTAAACATTGTTGTGTGTTATGACAACAATGACCTGAGGATACCTGCACAGTTTCTGTGCAGTGCCAACTAGTGGTCAGGAGATATGAAAAAATTTTGCTTATAACTTCTGAATGGTTTGGCCTAAAAACAATCACGAGACTAGTCTCTTTAGATTTGATGTGACATACTCGGACAATACCCAATTATTCCATATCGCCCATTTTGCGTGTCTGCCTTTTAGACATTTACATTTTTCCTATTGCAATGAAACTTGTCTTAAAGGGATAGTTCACTCAAAAAAATTATCCTATAATTTACTCCCCCTCAAGCCATCCTAGGTGTATATGACATTCTTCTTTCAGACAAATACAATCAGAGTTATATTAAAAATGTCCTGACTCTTCCAAGCATTATAATGGCAGTGAATGGCAGCCCAAAACTTTAAGCCCAAAAAAGTGCATCCATTTATTATAAAAGTGCTCCACATGGCTCCGGAGGTTTAATAAAGGCCTTCTGAAGTGAATCGATGGGTTTGCGTAAGAAAAATATTTAAAATTCAGAAGGGCTTTATTAAATGCTGGATTACTTTTCTAATGGATGGATGCACTTTTTTCTGGGCTTCAAATTTTGGGCGGCCATTCACTGCCATTATAAAGCTTGGATTAGCCAGGACATTTTTTAATATAACTCTGATTGTATTCGTCTGAAAGAAGAATGTCATATACACCTAGGATGACTTGTGGGAGAGTAAATCATGGGTGAACTATCCCTTTAATAGATTCCTTGGATCATGCCGAGAACATAGATACAAATTTTGCCATAGTGTTTGACCTACTTTTTCAAACTCCTCCTAGACCGTTGTTTTGATCTTCACCAAATTCAAGTCAGATCATCTTGACCATAAGACCATAAAATTATGTAAAATATGTTAAAAATAATGTGTTCTTTGAACATTCAAGCACAAACCTATTGTAGCACACCTCCTCCCCCCCAAAAAAGTTGGGAAGCCATTGACATAAAGCTTTGGATTGGACTGTTTTTGTATGTGAAAGGGCGTTGAGATGCTGCTTCCCTCTAGCTCTCTTGCCCAGAGGAATGTGGACTAACCTGTTTCTCAGGTCCGCACATGACTTACCGATGACTTGCTTTACATGCCCTCTTCTGCTGAACAAAACCACCCCCAACCCCCCACTGTGTTCTTGGCTCTGGAGCGTGACATTCTAGGAAATCGCAAGCAAAACATTCAGCTGAGGCGTATATGAGTATTTCGCCGTTCGGTGTACGAGAAATCGCGCCTCGCTCAGGTGCCGGGAGCAGGGCGCCCAGTCTGCGGGTTAGCAAACATCTTAAAGAAAAGCTTTTGCACAGAGTGAATCCTTGTTTTTTTTTTACTGTTCTTGATGGCTCATATTACTGCTATGGTGGTTTGGTAGTGGAAGTAGCCATAACTAATTGCTCTGGGAGTTGGCTTCAATTATAGGAAGGTGTATTCCTCAAATAGACACACTTTCAGAAAACTCAGTTCACAGTAAATGCTGCTCCACACAAAGTCATCTCTGCATCTGTGACTTTGGGTCGCTTATAACATACATTTGGGAACACAACATATGCCAACCATCTTCCCAAACTTGTAATATAGTATAATACTTAAAACTTGTAAAAATATAGGCTTGATGGTTTAACATTTGAAAATAAAGAAATTAAGAATATTATTATATTTTCTGAAGTACTTCATTTTTTCCCATTTTACAGAGGAATATTACAATATTAATATTTCTTATTTTGTGTAATGTTTTTATTTAGTAGTAGTAGTAATAATAATAATTTTATTTTACAGTTTTATTATTATTATTATTATTATTATTATTATTATTATTTTATAGTCACTTATACATATATCACTTATATATGATATATAATCTCAACATTGTTGGCAAAATTCAACCCTTCAAACAAGCACAGCAAACCTTTGAAAAATAGCATTTTAAATCGCAATTTTTGTTAAATCAGAAAAATTGCAATGAGATTTTCCCCCAAATCTGGCAGGTCTGACCAATTCCAAAATAATAAAAAAAATAATTTGGATTATTCACAATTATTACTAATTGACTGGTTTTTTTTTGTTTTTTTTGTTTTTCACCAGAATTGATCACAAAGTGTCCAGTGCCTCACATGGCTATAAACTGCATGAAGCCCAGGCTATCCTGAAGGAGGTGAAGTCCATTAAAGATGCCATCAGCTCTGGGGAGAAGGAGAAACAGGAGCTCATGCGGGTAAAATCTCTTTGAACTTTTAATTCAGTTCTCAGTACATTCCTTAAGCAATGACACCCTGAAACAAGCATTTAAACGTCACCAGGTGACGAAAAAAGACAATACGTGACACCTTGAGAATATTCTGGGAACACATTCCTGCATACTTTCATTATTAGGACATCATGGAGAACTTTTTGTCTCAGTTCCAGGTGTACATATACAAATAGTGCAAGCCAACGATAATCCATAAAGGCTAAGTACACACTAGAGAAGTAGGCAAACCAATCTATCCAAATAAAAACCGCAGTGAAGTGCTCTACCTGCTGTATAATTATAGCCAATCTGATGGTCATAATAAGCTAATGTGTTTGAGCAGATAGGAGTGGCTAAGTGTAGTGGAGACGGCATTATTTGTTTCGTACTCCCACCCAGTTGGCATATAGAAGCAGGACACTCAAACTTTGTGAACCAGCCACTTTTCCACACTTTTCATGAAATAATTACTTTCTGTGGCACCCATCCATATCTAACGTCGCTGTTGATATGTATTTTGTGTCTTTTCAAATACAATTTAAACTATCCTATATTATTAAGAGAAGTAAAATGTAAAGTTATAGGAAATATTAAACAGAAATATGTATAATACTGTTCAAAAGTTTGGACTTAAAAAGTCCAAAAGTTTCAAAAGTTTGGACTTAAAATTTATTTTATTTCTGGAAAAAATCCTCAGATGACGCAAATATCGTCATTTCGTGTCATTGGACGATTTTTTGGCCAGAGGCTAAAGACTACAGCCAATAGTAAGAGCTAGTTCCGCATGTTTTCAACCCGCCCATGGGTGGGATCGCATCTCACTCACAGCACTCGGCTCAGGCAGCTGTGGGCATTCATGTAAACGGAATGGTGCGGAGCAAAATGAGTGTTTCAACTTTTCAAATAAATTCCTATGAAAGTTAAGCTTCCATAGACATGATCTGAAAACGTGCCAGACTGGACACGTGTCGTGAATGACTGTGCAGCCGTGAATGAATGCCGTGCTTATCTTAGCTCAGCTCTTCGCTCTCGTGATGAATGAAATCTGACTCCTGCTGCGTTTGTGCTGCGACTCTCGTTCGGCTCACACTGTATTGAACAGACAAGTTCAGTTTTTAATTGTAATCATAATCATAATCACCTTTATTTATATAGTGCTTTTAACAAGTCCAATTGTTTCAAAGCAGTTTCACATTGTTAACAGGAAATAATGCAACAGAATTTGTACAGCCGTTCTGGTGAAACGGTGATGTTATCCAGCTAATTTCAAGTATCATATAGTGTCAATGCGGGCAGATCGGTAATATAGATGAAATTTAAGTGTCCCCAACTGAGCAAGCCAAAAGCCAGAGGCGACGGTGGCAAGGAACCAAAACTCATTCAGGGTCAGAATGGAGAAAAAAACCTTGGGAGAAACCAGGCTCAGTCGGGGTGCCAGTTCTCCTCAGGCCGACAAACAAACAGTGTATGGTTATAATTCTGGCAACATTGCAGGTCTTAATTCATATTAGGTAAATAGATATTCATAAGATTATTCGAAAGATTGGAGTCGTCACGCCGAAGACGGGTTTTATGAGGATGTCATGTCGATGCGGCATAATTGTAGTGTCCTCTAACTGAACTAAATGATTGTATTATTATGAAAATGAAAACAAATGTAGGGGCGGTGCCGCGGTGGGCAAGTGATCCAGTAGCTGTGGCTTTGGGAGTGGCCTCGTAGGGCAGCGAAGCAAGTACATTCTGGGAGTTGTTGTCTTTCATCCACATGAGACAAAAATACATTTTCTGGCTTTTCTCAGTCTAGAAGGCACCAAACTGAAAAATAATTTCACATTTCTACTATATAAATGACCCAGTTTATATACACATTCATCTTCCAAGCGCTGAAGTACCCCTTTAAAGACTTAAAGACTTAAACAACTTTTTAAAATAAACGCTGTTCTTTTGAACTTTTATTCATCAAATATTCCTGGAAAAAAGTATCATGGATCATGTGACACTGAAGACTGGAGTAATGGCTGCTGAAAATGTATATATATTCAAATATAAAACGGTATTGAAATATAAAATGGTTATTTTAAATTGTAATCCTATTTCATAATATTACTGTATCAAATAATGTAAGCCTTGGTGAGTGAGTGTAAGATAACATTTAAAATGACCCCAAACTTTTAAATGTAGTATGCATATGTACTACTTTACTATCTTTAAAAGCTAGCTTGTCACTGCATTTTTGTTGTTTTTACATGCCATCACAATAGTCCACTAAAATATAATACATAAAAAAAAATTGCCAATTCAAAATTGAGTTTTACAAAAATGTATGTCAGATCTTCACAACAATACATAAACATATGTCTAGAATTTAGATATAAATGAATGTGAATGTATAATAGAAAAAATATATATCTTAGGAACTGTAATTCACTATTTATTCACCACTTTTAAAGGGTTTTTACCCCTTTTATATTTTATTGGTCCTGTGATTTGTAATTTTCTTTTAAAAGTATGTATTCTCTGAGTTCCTAAAAACGATTCATATTAACTACCAAAATGTTGTTTAACTAGAGTATAGATGGTCAGCTTGTCTATACAACTCCATAAAACACATTAAAGAAGGATAGAATGCAACTCCACCCAAAATGCATGTAACGTTATGGGATTCAGAGAAAAAAATGAGCTAGCGGATTATTTGGTTATAATGATAATTCATGTAATGCTATATGGGTGAATGTTAGGACCTGTTTGTTTGCACGCTGAGTGTTTGCACTAGCATTGCAGAGTGTGAAGTTTCTCTGTTTGCATAATGTTTTGTTAACCTACTGCTCTTGAATGTAGGCCTAAAGAAAATATTTGGTTATGTATTTGGTTTGCACCCCATTTACCGTAATGTACAAAGCAGGTTTAACTGGGGGTTTGCTTGTGTTTTGTTTATACATTTGGACTTGTTAATTGTAGCCATGCAAATTTAAAGCCAGTGAAGACAATGTGTTTTGCCTCCCTTTGGCAATGCGTTTGAGGCTCCATAAAAATTCGAAACCCCCCTTTTAAAAACTTATTATGGACTTTCTAATTTATATGTCACCCTTTGGTCTGTAGACTCTAATTTTATCAATTTATTTTACAGGATAGATATAAACATTTCTTGTAAACATCTTTTTAAAATTGTGAACATGCACACAAAAGTTTGGGGCTGGTAAGATTTTTAAAAATGTTTTTACATGGTCTCACCAAGGCTGGCATTAATATTGTGAAATATTATTACAATTTAAATGAACTGTTTTCTGTTTTAATATATTATAAATCAATTTAAAGCCTGTTCAGTAGATAGTAGATATTTTATTTTTAAATTTGAAGTTAATATTGAGTAAATTATTGAGCAAGTTATTTCAGTGTTCATCTCAATTTGCTATTATAAAAAAAACTGGGGCCCAAAAGTCTGAGACCACTACTAAAAATGTTTCTATTTAACATCTTCTGATATACACTCACTTAAAGGATTATTAGGAACACCTGTTCAATTTCTCATTAATGCAATTATCTAATCAACCAATCACATGGTAGTTGCTTCAATGCATTTAGGGGTGTGGTCCTGGTCAAGACAATCTCCTGAACTCCAAACTGAATGTCAGAATGGGAAAGAAACGTGATTTAAGCAATTTTGAGCGTGGCATGGTTGTTGGTGCCAGACGGGCCAGTCTGAGTATTTCACAATCTGCTCAGTTACTGGGATTTTCACGCATAACCATTTCTAGGGTTGAAAAATGTTGCCTGGTCTGATGAGTTTCGATTTCTGTTGTGACATTCAGATGGTAGAGTCAGAATTTGGCGTAAACAGAATGAGAGCATGGATCCATCATGCCTTGTTACCACTGTGCAGGCTGGTGGTGGTGGTGTAATGGTGTGGGGGATGTTTTCTTGGCACACTTTAGGCCCCTTTAGGCCCCTTAGTGCTCGTTTAAATGCCACGCCTACCTGAGCATTGTTTCTGACCATGTCCATCCCTTTATGACCACCATGTACCCATTCTCTGATGGCTACTTCCAGCAGGATAATGCACCATGTCACAAAGCTTGAATCATTTCAAATTGGTTTCTTGAACATGACAATGAGTTCACTGTACTAAAATGGCCCCCACAGTCACCAGATCTCAACCCAATAGAGCATCTTTGGGATGTGGTGGAACGGGAGCTTCGTGCCCTGGATGTGCATCCCACAAATCTCCATCAACTGCAAGATGCTTTCCTATCAATATGGGCCAACATTTCTAAAGAATGCTTTCAGCACCTTGTTGAATCAATGCCACGTAGAATTAAGGCAGTTCTGAAGGCGAAAGGGGGTCAAACACAGTATTAGCATGGTGTTCCTAATAATCCTTTAGGTGAGTGTGTGTATATATATTAAAGATTTTGAAATGTATTTTATTCCTGTGATTTCAACGCTGAATTTTCTGGAATTTTCAGAATTTTCAGCATCATTACTCCAGTCTTCAGTGTCACATGATCTTTCAGAAATCATTCTAATATGATGATTTTCTGCTCAAGAAACATTTCTAATGATCAATATTGAAAAATGTTGTACTGCTTAATATTTTGTGGAAAATGTGATACCGTTTTTTCAGGATTATTTAAAGATTAGAAGGTTCAAAAGAACAGCATTTATTAGAAGTAGAATTATTGGTAACAATGACAATATTAATTAATAATACTAACTGACCCCAAACTTTTGAACGGTAGAGTATGTTTGGCAGATGGAGTCTTCCCAAATGTTACAGTAGCAGAGAGCAGATTTTCGGCTCTCAGTGGGCCCGAGCTGACCCCATTTTCCTTGTGTATTATTCCCTCTTGTTTTGCCTTTCTTTTGTCATTTTTTATTTATTTATTTCCAACTATTCCTCACTCTGTTCGACGAGCATATGGAGAGGCAGGCCATGCTAAATAATGCATGCCCCCCTTTGCAGCTGGCAGACCTCTTCTGTCATGCGTGTGTTCACCTGTAACATGCCACTCATAGCTTTGTGTTTCTTTCTTGCAAATAAACTCTCCTCCCTGTAGCCTCACTGCCTCTCTTTACTCATCACTTAATAATCACACAGGCAACTTCAGTTCTCTCCATACAGAAGGTGTCTGACGACTGAATTATGCTTAAGCCCCTGTTGGCTGTTGTCATCTCACAAATGTTCTGAATGCACTTTCTGCAATGGTTAATAGAGGTCAAAGATTTTTTGACCTCACTTAAAAGTTATATGCTGCTCAAAGGGACAAAATCACATGCTGACATATGATTATTGTGTTTTTCTTTTAGAAACTGGCTGTGCTGAAAGATGATTTCCAGTTAGATTACGGCTCTCAGTCTGACCTGTGGGCCAGCAATCCGTCCCTGGCCAACTCAAACCTCTCTCTGCCCCGTCTCTACTCAGACGCCGAGTCTCAAACAGACATACCTGCTGAGGTGAGAGACAGCCTTCAGTGCTGGGTTTTACATGCTTGTAAATGATGAATGACTATGGTGTCTTTTAGTGGTTTCACAATGTGCAAGTCATTTGTAGAATAAAATGTATCTTATAATATCAGACAAATATATTTTTTTTAATTGTGATTTTTTTGTTAATTTTATTAGTTTGTATCAAGCTCAAATAAGCTGGCTGAGAAGGTACGACTGAGCCTGAAATATGAGGAGGCGAAAAGAAGGTAACTGTTTTTCTTCTGAATTTTCTCCCAAATTATTAGTTTTTAGCTAGTGGTCAGTAAAGTTTTTTAATCAGTAATGCCAATATTTGGGGAACAGGTGGTTTCATGGTTGATATAATATATATACACTCACCTAAAGGATTATTAGGAACACCTGTTCAATTTCTCATTAATGCAATTATCTAATCAACCAATCACATGGCAGTTGCTTCAATGCATTTAGGGGTGTGGTCCTGGGCAAGACAATCTCCTGAACTCCAAACTGAATGTCAGAATGGGAAAGAAAGGTGATTTAAGCAATTTTGAGCGTGGCATGGTTGTTGGTGCCGGTCTGAGTATTTCACAATCTGCTCAGTTACTGGGATTTTCACGCACAACCATTTCTAGGGTTTACAAAGAATGGTGTGAAAAGGGAAAAACATCCAGTATACGGCAGTCCTGTGGGCGAAAATACCTTGTTGATGCTAGAGGTCAGAGGAGAATGGGCCGACTGATTCAAGCTGATAGAAGAGCAACTTTGACTGAAATAACCACTCGTTACAACCGAGGTATGCAGCAAAGCATTTGTGAAGCCACAACAGGCACAACCTTGAGGCGGATGGGCTACAACAGCAGAAGACCCCACCGGGTACCACTCATCTCCACTACAAATAGGAAAAAGAGGCTACAATTTGCACAAGCTCACCAAAATTGGACAGTTGATGACTGGAAAAATGTTGCCTTGTCTGATGAGTCTCGATTTCTGTTGAGACATTCAGATGGTAGAGTCAGAATTTGGCGTAAACAGAATGAGAACATGGATCCATCATGTCTTGTTACCACTGTGCAGGCTGGTGGTGGTGGTGTAATGTGTGGGGGATGTTTTCTTGGCACACTTTAGGCCCCTTAGTGCCAATTGGGCATCGTTTAAATGCCACGGCCTACCTGAGCATTGTTTCTGATAATTTCCATCCCTTTATGACCACCATGCACCCATTCTCTGATGGCTACTTCCAGCAGGATAATGCACTATGTCACAAAGCTCGAATCATTTCAAATTGGTTTCTTGAACATGACAATGAGTTCACTGTACTAAAATGTACCACAGTCACCAGATCTCAACCCAATAGAGCATCTTTGGGATGTGGTGG